>LT969563.1:3054015-3114538 GCA_900097035.1 Plasmodium blacklocki (nom. inval.)
GAAGGAATATGAAGAAGAAGAAGAAGATGAAGAGGAAGAAGAACAAAAAAAAAAAGCTATAAAGAATAGAGATTTAGGGAGAAAAAACATATATAAATTCGAAGAAAGTTTATCTTATATTGTTAATGATAAATCAGTAGAAATAAGCAATGATGATATAGATGAATTTAGAAATATAATTATCACAAGTAAAGATATTCATCAAAAATTTGATTTTGCATTAATTGAGAAATATTTAAGTTTAGGTATAAGTACAAAAGAGGATATTGAAAGAATGAATTATAAATATCCTTTATATAAAGGTGAAAAAATAAATTTTAAGGATCTTCGTAATCCTTTTCGAATTGATCATCCATATTTAAAAGAAATGGAAAGTATATATGTATCTGAAATATTATTTTTCGATGATTATTTACCTGTAGATTTATTTAGTTTCTTAAGTGAGCATGTCGTAGGGAATTTAACATTACAAAAAATTATTAAAATATTTAAGAATGAAGGGATTAAATATTTATATTTTAGCGAGGATACTTTGAAATACGTTAATTATAATTATCCTGATTTTAACTTATATAAATGTGTGAATGTATATAAGAAAAATTATGTTGATAGGGATGAGCGTGATATCTGTGATTTTTCAAATGGTGAATTTCCCTTAATAAAAGAAAATAACAAGAGAATCAGAGCAATTTTATTAGATTTGAAAAGAAGAAGTCATATTCGAAATATAACAAAAGGTGAAAAACAACTATTAAGAAGTATAATAATTGAAGAAAAAAAAACATTTTCTTTAATAAGAAAAATATTAAGTAATTTTACACTAATAATAAATAAAATTCGTAGAGATTATAGTAATGTACTCTATAATATATCCTCTAATGGTACGTTATTACCTCGAGATGGATATTTATTACAAAGTGCATATTATATCTTAAATTATTGTCTTCATATTGTAAAACCATTTTATAATAAAATACAAAAGAAAGAAAAATATAATTATAATGAAATATCACGCTTATCTGGAACGATAAACAGTTTAATAAATACTTTAGAATTCATTGAACACAATAGTGCGTTGTATAATGATATACTTCATCATTGTAAATGTTTACAAAGTTTTTATCCTCGTGTAGATTCTGAAGAAGGTTTGGTAAGTTTTTACCGTTATGCTATAGCAAAAATTGAAATAATGGCTCTCGTTTTTGATATACATGTTATATTAACAAAAATGCATAAATGTGAAATGTTAGTAAAAGAATATGAAAAGTTTATATTTCCTTCATATCACAGATTATTAGTAAACTCCGAAATACTATTAAATGATGCTGAAAGGATATTATTTGAAAACAATTAAGGAACATAAACAATGTATAAATCTAAAACTATAATATATATATATATATATATATGTAATTAAAAATGTATCTTACACATTGTACTTATATTTTCTTATTAGTGTATTCACATATATATATATATATATATATATATATATATACAAATTAATGAAAATATATTATAATATACAAACATATATATTCTTTAAGTTCTACATAGTTATGTATATTGTTCAGGTTAAGTTTCATAATATTTCTTATAAAATTTTGTCCTCGTTACGTTATTATTTGTTACATATTTTTGTTTTGTTTTTATAAGTTTTTGTGAGTATGTTAAAAAAATTTTTTTAAATGTTTCTTACAATTATTATCCGAAAAGAATTATACTGTAAAAAATATATATATATATATATATATAATACAAATTAAAAGTTTTTATTTTTAATTGAAGAATATTTAATATATTCTATATTTTATTATTATATTATATTTTCATATCTTTAATTAAGTAAAAGAAAACTGCGAAAAAGGAAAGGAAAAAAATTTTTTTTTTGAGCAGTTTAATATTTACAGTAATATATATATATATATATATATATATATATATATATATATATATGTATTCTTTTGTGACAATTTATGAAATAGATCTTAAAGAATTTTTATTTGTATGTTGTTAAATAAATGTAACTATCTTATTTTATGAGATTTTCTGCGAACACTATTGATATATATATAAAATGGAAAAATAAATAAAAATTAAAATAATTTTTCTTAAAGAAAACAAGAAAACAAAAAAGGAATTAAAAAAAAATTTAAGTCGTAATGAAAAAAAAAAAAAGAAAAAAAAATTTACAGAACAAAATTATGATTACATATTTATGAATGATACGTAATAATGTAATATATCCTTTACGTTTTTATGAAAAATAAAATATTTGAGTTTATAATATGTGTGTATATGTTGCTATTTTAGTCAAATTCAATATCTTGAAATGTATCGACTTCTGTTTGTTTTATTTCATCTTTATCATTATTTAGTGTTTTAGTAGATAAATGTGAAGGATGCTCATTTGCTATAGTTTGGCCTATTGCAGGAGTAACCTAAAAAAATAAAATAAATATAAAAATAAATAAATAAATATATATATATATATATAATTTTGAGATGTTTAAAGGATGGAAATATAATAACATATATGTTTATAAAAATATATATAATTATATTACCATAACACCCAACAATATTATCAAATATATATATATAATAATAAATCCTGATATATATAAATTTAATGAATTATTTTCAGTATCAGAGGGATCCAATAAATTAGGCATTTCTTTACATCGGCTGAGCAGTGTCTCAATATTTCCTTGATAATCACTTTCACTAAACATTTTGTATAATTATCTATAAAATTAAAAAAGAATGAATAGCACCACATTTGTATAAATATATAAGAATGTTACATATATATATTTCTACATATTGATTTATGATTTTTATATATAAATACAAATATAAGGAAAAAAAAAAAAAAAAAAAAGAAAATTTTATATTATTAAATACCTAATAAGGAGAAAATATTATTATGGTAACTTAAAATTAAAGATATAAATGAAAAAAAAAATATATATATATATTTTTAGATTTTTTATATTTTTTCCGTATTGAAGAATTTAAATAGGAAAAAGGTGTAAAATATGTATATTCTTTTTCTTTTTTTTTTTTTTTTTTTTTTATTGTTTTATCATAATAATTAAAATAATTATAATAATATTTCAATGAAAAATAATAAAAAAAAAATATTTATTTAAATTATAAGTTAATACGAATTAAAAGAAAATTTGCTTGTATAAATAATTTTGATTAACTTTGTTTTGTTCCTATTATTATATTATTCATATCAAAATAAAAAAAATAAAAAAAAATATGATCAAAATAAAATTGCTATGTACTAAGGAGATATAAAATAAAGTTTAGAAGGATAGTTATCAAATAAAATTTTTGAATAAACCTTATCAAGAAAAATTACACAAATTATTGAGTTCATATGTACATATTTATTAATGCGTTCAATCATTTTTAGAATTCTTTTTGTACATTTTTCATACAGAATAAATTTAGAACGGAAATATAAATATATATATATATATATATTATATATATATAATATATTAATTTATACATAATAAATATAAATATAAACACATGTTCTATTATTATTTATATAATGTAATATTAAAAAAAAAAAAAAAAAAAAGAAAAAGGAAAAAAGTATCTCTTATCCTATTATTTTATATGAGTATATATTTTAATAATAATATACAATTTCTTAAGGCTATAACCATTATATAATAATAAAATAAATGATTAATTTAAGATATTATTATCTATTCAAATAATATTGAATAAATAATTATAAAAAAAAATAATGTAAAAAATGAATACCTAAAAGTATAATATCTATTTATATTTATAATATTCACATTCTAAAATGATTGAAAGATTAATAATATTTTTATAATATTGGGGAAAACACATCCTTTAAAATATATAATTAATGTATGTATATATTTAGTTCTAGGCAGTGTAATTTTTTTGGCATGTATTTCTAAAAGAAAGAAAAAAAAAAAAAAAAAAAAATAGTACAATGTAAAGATGTTTTAGATATAGATGAAATGGTATATTTTTATTTGTTTTGTTATAATATGGCATGTAATATAATTTATATTATGAAAAATATATATATATATATATATATATTTATATTTTGTACTGTTAATTCTTTTTAGTTTTTATTTGTATTATATTTCACACATGTATCACATTATAGTAAGTAAAGATATATTATAATTGCCTTAGTATAAAGAAATATACATATTTTAAAAAAGCATGCATTCTTTTTATCTTAGTTTCATATTAATTATGAACAAATGATATTATATATATATATATATATATATATTTATAAGTGTATAATATTATTAATGTATAGGGGGAAAAAAAATTAAAAATATTGCTTGATATATGAAACAAAATTTATTATTATATTGATGTGTAGCATTTTATTAAAAGGAAATTTATTTCAAAATAATAAAGGAGATATAATTTAAAAAAAAAAAAAAAGAAAAAGAAAAAGAAAAACAATTGTAAAATATCTATAATATTTATAATATTTAAGATTAATCTTTTTTATTATTTTTATTAAATGGGGAAAAAAAAAAAAAAAAAAATTTAATATGCATGTAATTTTGTTTTTACATACATTACATATTCCTACTTATATTTTCTTATGAATATATATATAATGTAAATAATAAAATGAGTACCTTTAAAAAATATATATTGTGTCTTACTTATGCAAAATAATACGTCTTGTTCTGTTAATGGTTTAATATAAGTATATGAAAATTTGATGTGATAAAATTTTATTTATATAAACTGGACACAAGATAAAAAAAAAGAAAATTAAAAAACATAAGCAATATATATATATATATATATATATATATATATATATATATGGGTAATTTTAAAGTAAGGAGAAGTATATTTTTTATTCTTTAATTTGATAATTATCTTTTCAAATCATATTTAATATATATATATATTTTATATTGTATACATATATATGTGCTTGGTTATATATAAATATTTTTATTTTAATAAATAATCTGAAACTTTTACATGTCGGAATTATTTCGGCAAGTGGTTTAGTTAGAATACGTTTATTAGAAATTATAAAGAAATAATCCTGTTTTTTTTTTAATTTTATTTTTATAAAATTCATAAATGCCTACTTGCCTACATATATATATATATATAAATATTTATATTTATGACTATTAATTTTTTTGTCCATTTATGAATAAGCATGCAATCTATATCTGACATTAAACAATTTTAATAATAATTATAAATGCTCCACATTATAATGGTTAGTAATATAACAAAAAAATAATAAAATGACAATAAAATGAATAAATAATATCAAATAAAATTTCTTTTTTATTTATATAAGAATTAAATAAAAATGTATACATTAAGAATCTGTTGCTTTTACTAATTCTCAAAAATATGATATGAAAAAGTAATAAAAATTTCAACATATATTTATTATTTTATTATTTTTTTATGAAAACATTTTATAAACAATAAAATAAATAAATGTAAATATATATATATATATATACATATGTGCAGTTAACATAATATACCTTTCGATTATGTTATAATTTGATTCCTCTTTTATAAAATGAAAATCATAAAATTGTATTTTTTTCTTTTCATTATGCTAATGATTGAATTATTAGGATGCGGAAATGTATGCAACGAATTAACGGAGAAAAAAAATATGCTCTTAAAAGAATCTCCAGAAAAATTATTAAACAATAAAAGAAGGAAGAAATTAGTGTACTCAGTTATAGGTACTCTAAGTGCCATTCTTGGAATAGCTATAATTGGTATGGGTATTAATAGCCATTTTAAAGAAAAAAAGAAAACTATTTGGGATGAAGTTGGTAATGATATGGATAGTATTTTAAATAGAACTATAGCAGTTGGAATATTGAAAACTAGAAAAAATTGCAATAGAGAAATTGAGGATATTGAAAAAATAATACCATCTCAAGAAGAAATACAAAACATATTAATATATCAAATGGAAAATAAAAATATAAAAATTACAGATGGTTATATGAAGGAAATACAAAGTTTGAGTAAATATGTATTATATAATATAAGAAATTCTATGAAACATTATACTAAAATTTTATCTTATTATTCATAAGAGATTAAATATATATATATATATATATATATAATAAGATCGTTTGATGAAAATTTTTCTCTACAAAAAATATGAGTGTAATAATAATGTACTAACATTTTTTATTATATTGCGCATGTACATTATATTATATATATATATTTTTTGTTTTTTTTAAGATTTTTTATAGTTGTTAATTTTTTTTAAGATTTTTTTAAAACTTTTTTTTAAACATATTTCTGAAGCAATTTAATAATAAAGACAAAAAAAAAAAAAAAAAAATAATAAATAAATAAACTGGGATAAAAAATAAAAAGTCATATATATATATATATATATATATTATAAATGTACTTACATATCATGTACAGTATATGTGTATAGTTTCGCCTTTGTCATTTGTCTTCTATATGACTTATTAATTAATATGTATTATTGGTTTTTGGTGTACATTGTATTTAAATATTAAATTTGTTTTTAGAAAATTCTTATATTATTAAATGTTATTTCTCCATATTTATATGGATAAAGTAACAAAAAAATAAAAAAAATAAAAAAAATAAAAAAAAGAATGTAGATATATGAACACATTTTAACAAATACATACATATATAGATATTTACATATATATGTTTACATATATATATATATATATATATATATATATATATATATATATATATATATTTTTCAACTCTTTTCTATAATTTAAGAATAATAAGGGATGTATTGTTAAAATAAATAAATATAAACATGTATATATATATATATATATATATAAATGTACGTATGTATTTATGTATGTGCATATTTAACTATTCATATTTAATAATAAAATTTTTTATTTCATCCCAAGACATACTTCCTAGACTTATTTCTGTTTTTTAATTTATTTATTTTTTTTAATGTATGTGTATAATTAATCATTTTATTATTTTTCTTTGTCTCTATCAATTTAATCTATTAATGATGATCGACAATGAAGTACCATCAGAAGCAAAGGTACAAACATACGATTATGTAGATGGAGATTCTCAAATTTATTAATTTTATAACGAAGAAGATTTACTAATTAGGATATATTCTTGGGTAGTTAAGAATGCAATAGGTATATTAATATTGTTTCATGGTTTGAATTCTCATATGAGATTATAATATTTAAGACTGAATGCTGAAATATTGAGTAATCATAAATCTGTATTAAAAGATGAATATAATTATTATGTATATAAAGATAGTTCGATAGAGAATTTAAATAATAGTGGATATTCCTTATATGGATTATATTTACAAGGGCATGGTGAATCTGAAGGGTGAGGGAACTTTAAAAACCAATATAAAAGAATTTGTTTATTTAGTATATGATGTCACACAATATGTGAATAAAATTCAAGATATAGTATGTTTAGAAAGTTGTGAATGTTGTAGAATAAGAGAAGAAGAAAATATGATGATGGTAACATAAGTGAAAAGGGAAAAAAAGATACCAATATATATATATATATATATATATAATGGTAATATCCATGGGTGGAAATATTGTTTTAAGGATAGTAGAATTATTAGGTAAATAAAAAGACTTTAAAAATTATTTACATATTAATGGATCTATTACATTATCAAATATGATATCAATTGATAAGCTATTCTCAACATATTCTTTTAAATATGAGCATTATATTTTTACCCTTGTCACAATTTTTATCTACTCATTTTCCAATAAGAAGACTTATAAAAAGATTTAAATTTTTAAATCATCCTTATTTTAATGATCTTATAATATTTGATAAAATCAGATTTCACAAAAGGATTACATGTATATTTGGATAAGAAATAATAAAAACTATGGATAATTTAAAAATAGATATGAAATATATATACCAAGAAATATTCCTATATTATTTATTCATTTTAATGATGGCAGTGTCTGTTACTATACAGAAGTAAAAAACTTTTATAAGGAAATGATTAATTATGGTAAAGACTTCCTTACATTATATGATATGGATCACATGAAAACAATGGAACCTGGAAACGAGTACTATATAAGTAAAATAATTAAATGGCTTTTAAAATTGTAACATGGAAAAAAAAAAAGAAAAAAAAATAAGAAATAAAAAATATTAACAATAAGAAAAAAAAAAAAAACTTCATAACTACTTCATATATATACATGTATGATTTTATTTTATTTTTTATTTTATTTTATTTTTTCCTATGTTTCAATTTGGAACGGTATGCACCAATTTTATATTTTTCATCTTATTATCACATAAATAAATACACATACATACATATATTTATTTATTTTATACCAAATTAATATAATTATTACACATAATTGAAAATTTATATTTCAAATTCAAAAATTATATTTCTCTTAAAATTCTTTTTTTTTTTTTAATAGGATGAAAAATAATTACAAATAAATATTGGATACTTATTTTTTGGAAACCCAATTGTTAATAAATACATAAAAAAAAAAAAAAAAAAAAAAGATTTGATTACATCACAATATTATGTTATTTTATTATTTATTATTTTTTTTTTATTTTAGATGCAGAAAATAATTTTATATCAAATAAATGTATAAAAGTAAAAATAAATAATATCTATCAATAATGTTTTATAAAATGAAAAAAAAAAATTTAAGCAATTATATATTTTTATTCTATATATATATATATATATATATATATATATATATATTTATACCTATCTATCTATATCTATATAATATATATATATAATATATATTTATGCATAATTTATTTTTCCATTTAATAAAATTTATCCTTTTTCATAATATTATTTAATAATAATCAATTATGCTTATACTTCTGATAGTGTAAACATTTTTTTAAATATAAATTTCATTAACCAATTTATAAGAATTAAATATTAAGTAAATTTTTCTTTTCCTGTATCCTTTTGAATTTTAAAATAAATATTTATTCATATATTTTAAATAAAGTCATATAAAAATCATATAATAAAAAAAAATATAATAAAAATTATGTTAAGAAAAAAAATGTAAGAATGCAAGAAAAATAAGGTGTTTTTTATATGATGACCTTAATACTAATACAGGCAAATTATTATTCTCCTTATATATTATAGAACGAAGGATTCAATTTTATTTTATTTATAATTCCTTATGGAACATAAAAAAAATGAAGAAAAATTAGAAAAAAAAGAAAAAATTGATTTAATATTTTGAAAATATAACTAGAAAAAATAAATAAATATAAATTATATATATATATATATATATATATATATATATATATATATATAATACAATTTTATGAAAAGGAAAAGGTTTCAATTATAAATATTTAGTATGATATTATATATATATATATATATCATTAAAACAAAGAAAATTTGCGTATTCTTATTAAAAAATATAGAGCATTTTTTTTATAGTAAAATATGAAAGAATTAAACATACTCGTTTTTTCCCTTCCCTAAGCCTAAAAAGAATTTATATATTATAATATATTATATTGAAATAAAGATCTAAATGATGCGATAAAAAAAGTAATATATTATGTATTTTATTTTTTATTAGTTACTTTTTTTTTTTTTAATGTTTTTTTTGTTTTTTGTTTGTTGGATTTTTTTAGTTTTTCTTTTGGTGTATTTATTTTGTTTATTTTTTTGGGTTTTTTTTTTTTTTTTATTTTGTTGGATTTCTTGTTTTACTTAATTTTTATTATTTAATTATAGAAGAAAAGGCTATTTGTCAAATTATATATTATTACTTTAAAATAATATATATATATATATATATATATATAATTCAATCGATAGCTTTTTATAGGGTATAATAATTGCAAAATTTTATAGTATAATAGTTTTATATATAGATGAAGTGTAATATTTATTAGTCTTTGTTATTTGATTTTCTATTTAAAATTTAAATAAAGAAGTGATTTCATTATTTAAATACATAGTTAATTTGTTTATAAAATTTTTAATTTGTATATTTAAAATAGTTTTTTTTTTTTTTTTTTTTTTTTGAGAATACGTAATTGCAAAATTTGTAAAAAGTTCTATATGTTTCAAGTACATATATAATAATTTGTATGATATATTATAATTTGTTTTAAAAAATTAGTATTTGTATAACAAGAGTGTAATAAATATTAGTAATTATATATATATATATATATAATATATGTGTATTAAGTATATAAATAATATTAAAATTATGAAGAATATTAATGAACATAATGTATTTTCCAATAGGAGGCACTATAGAAAGTGTAATGAAAATATAAATAATTCGCTTAACGTTAAATGTGATATATGGGAAAATGAGGAATTAAAAGGAAATAAATTTCCTCGTTTTTTAGTATCTTATTTTTATTTTTTAAGTATAGTTGGAATAATATATTGTTTATTATTTGTAAGTTTAAATGCAAGAAAAAATAATAATAAAAATAAATATATGTATATAAATATAATGCACATATATATTTGACTACACACAAACATTTGTATATAAGTATATATATATTAATATGGAATGATATTCTTTTTTAAATAAACGTAAATAATTATATTAAAGTATGTAATATATATATATATATATATATATATATTTGCTTATATTTGTTTATTTTTTTATGTAGAATATCCACACACATGAAAATAAATATGAGGGTGTAGTAACAATATGGAGTATTGATTCAAGATGTTTATCAGAAGGCTATAATAACCTTTATTCTCCATTAGCTAACAGCAATGCAAATTTTAACTTCAGAGAAATATTACATGGGTCAAATCACCATATCCCCAAAGAATTTATGGAATGGGATGATGAAGAAGAAAAAAACCCTTTTAAGATTGATTATGATGTTGATGATGAAGATGATGAAGATGACGTTGAAGATGAAGAAGAGGAGAAAGAATATTTTAACGATGATGATAATTTTAATTTAGAAGAAGATATGGCAAAAATAAATCACAAAAATGTACCGAATAAGACTAAAATGAAAAAACCTAACAACATTAATAAAGCTAGTGATAATAAAAATAATCAGAATAAAAATAATCATAATAAAAATAATCACAATAAAAATAATCCGAATAAAAATGATCATAATAAAAATAATCACAATAAAAATGATCATAATAAAAATAATCACAATAAAAATAATCACAATAAAAATGATCATAATAAAAATGATCATAATAAAAATGATCATAATAAAAATGATCCTAATAAAAATAAAGTGCAACAAGAAGAAAAGAACAAGAATAATACGAACCAAAAAAACGATACTAATAATAAAAGTGATGAAAATAAAAAAAAAGTAGAAGAAGAAGAAAAACATAAAAAGCAAAATCATTCAAATGAGAAAGGAAATAATGATGATAATAAAAATAAAAGACAAGAAAAAAACGAAAATGAAGGAAATAATAAAGGTTTACCTGCATATAAAAGAATAGACTATAATAACTTGTCTCTTCAAATTTCTTTAGAAGATTTTGAAGAGATATTAAATTCCTTGGACTCACTTTTAAGCGCTAAAGAAATGCTTAATTTATGGAATCAATTAAGAGGAATTGAGAGATTATTATTTGAGGACACCTTGAGTGATTTATTTACATTATATTATGATTTATTAGAGACCTATAATTTAACCGATGAAGAAACTCACGATATCTGGAAAACATGTCTTTATGATGCCGAAGAGAGTCAAAGTCATGCTGAAATTCAGTCTAATATAGATTATGCTCATTTTATTAAGAAGAAAAAATTGACCCAAGAATCATATAAAAATTATCTAACTGAAAATAGGCAAAATTTTTCAAAATTAAGAGACGAAATTAATAATAATGGTGAGACATATTTAAAACAAAAATTATCTGAATATAGTAAAATAAAAAATAATAAATTAGATCAAGAAAACAAAAAAAAAAAAAAAGAAGAAGAAAACGAAAGAAAAAGAAAAGAAAAGGAAGAAGAAAAAGAAAGAAAAGAAAAAGAAAAGGAAGAAGAAAAAGAAAGAAAAAAAAAAGAAAAGGAAGAAGAAAAAGAAAGAAAGAAAAAAAAAAAATAAAACAAAATAAAATAAAGGAAAATAAAAATAAAAATAAAAATAAAAAATTTTAATAAATGCATTATAAATTAAATAATAAATGTGTTGATAAATACAATCATATATGTAGGTTTGTATAAATTATATATTCAATGGAATGGAATAATTTTATAAAAAAAAAAAAAAAGTAATTAATTTGTATTTAAAGTGGAAGAAAATGAATATACTTTTTTAAAGGTTATATTGTAAATATATATATATATATATATATATATTTACTTATTTATTTATGTATATACATTTTATAAAAAATATGAATCCATTTTATGTAATTTATATTTTCATATATATATAAATCTTATACCACTTTAAACATAATATATATGTATGTATTATATATTTTGTGGGTTTTTATGTTAATAATTTAATTTTTTGTGAATTATAATATTTTCATATACTTATATAATATATATATATATGTATATTTATTTAATTGCATTTAAATAGCAATGTAAGATTATGTCTAAATATAAATATATATAATTAAAGTTTAATAAATTAAAAAAAAAAAAAAAGAAAGAACACATGTATTTGTATTAATATATATTATATATATTGTGATAAATCTTATGTTGTGAAAAGTTCATGTGTGTGCTTTATTTAATAAAAAAAAAATTATTATTTTATTTTTTTTCTTGTTATATAATGTATTTTTATTTTTCCTTTTATTTTGATTATATTTATTATTTATTTTATTTTTATGTTTTTTGTTTTATTTCGAGGAAAATAAAATGAAAATTTGATAATATATATAAAATGATTATTTTTAATTAATTTAAGATATATATATATATATATATATATATATATGTATATGAGAACATAAATAATATAAATTTTTTTTTTTTTTTTTTTTTTAATTTTTTCTTTTTTTCTTAATATAAGAATTTATATATTCTATAATATTTTATTTTACATAAATTTTTTTTTTTTATGTATTTATAATTTTGGATTTTTTTTTTTTCTTTTTTGAAAACATATTTATGCTAAATTTTTTAATAAGGTCACTTTTAAATAGAAAAAAATACAAAAATAAGTATATCTATTTATCAATACTCTTCTGATTATGTTTTTCTTCCATGAGCATATTTTTTAAGGAATATGAATTATTTTTTTTATTACTTTAACAAAATTAAGTAGCTTTATGTTATAATTATTGAGCAGATATCTACATGATATATTATAATATTTATTTTATATTGTATTACAATTTCTAAAAATTATGAATTTGTTTGAAAGGATAAAATAGATCCTTCAGTTTGTTATAAAAATTTTACTAAGACACAACATATGATGTATTATTCTTAAAAAATAAAAAAGATATATGTATATACATATATTTATTTATTGTATTCTTTGTACAACGAAAATTACAAAAACAAAGTCTTTTCCAATATGAGCTCCATATATATATATGTATATAAACTTGTACATACGTATATATAATTATATTTACATATAATTTTAATATATATGGCTATGTAGAATAGACATAATATATACATTTTTACATAGGAAGCATGCTTATTTTAAAAATAAAGAAAATAGAGTGATAAAAATAATTTGTACAAGATTAATTATAAACAAATATATATATATATATATATATATATATTGATTATTTTTTTTAATAATTATTTCTAGGTTCATTAATTAAAAAAGCATATAAACAAATATGTATAAAATGACAATTTCCTTAGTGTATTTCCTTAATGTGTGTATATTTTATATAAAATATATGTATATATTTTTTTTTACTTTTATTTGTATTGTACATACACACATAGAACACTTTTTATTAATTCATTTTTCCATTTTTTCTGATAATAAATATAGGAATATATGTTTCTTTTATCAATCATATATATATATATATATATATGGCTATTAAAAATATATGCTTATTTTTATTTCTTTGAAAAAAAAGACAAAATTGAGCTCAGAAAAAAAAAAAAAAAAAAATATTATTAAATATATAATATAATGTATGATTTTTTAACATATGTTATATAAAAATAAATATATGAATTATTTCTTTCACGCATTTTAAAAAGGAATAAGTATAAAACATGTTTTCTTCAAATAGATAAATTAATTGTACTCAGAAATATTATATATGTACTATATGTACATGTATATAATTATAACAAGTAAATGAACAAATAAATAAATAAATATATATATATATATATTTAAAAAGACACAAATTAAATAATTATATTTATTTATTTATGATTAACATATGATCTTAGATCATTTCCATAATTATATACATATATTTATTTGAGACAATAAGAGGAAATATATATATATATATATATATTGAATGACTTTATAATATATTTAAAATTACAAAAAGAAAAAAAAAATAAAAAAAAAGATAAATTTTTAAATATTGTTAATGGTATTTTTTAATATAAATATAACAATTTTAAAGAAAATTAATTTTTTTAATATTCAGTATATATTGTTTTTTTTGTTTGTTTTTTTTTTTTTCAAATATATAAAGCCTAAAAAAAATATATAACAATTATATAAACTAGTAATTACAATATTAATCGTGAAATATTTATTTTTTTAAGATATGAATATAATATATATATATATATATATATTATTTTACATATGTATTCCGCTTAATAATTAATATGTTTTTGTAACAATTTCATATGTATTACATATATATATATATATAATTATATTTATTTATTTTTTTGTTATGTGTAAAATTTTTATAATATTTTTCACATGCATAAATATTTTATAAATGTGTTATGAAATATGTAATAATGTGCAATTATAAAAAAAATACAAAAAAAGAAATTAAATTAAATTATACCGTTCCTATATAATAACAGATTTATCCTATGAATAAATATGAATTTTTTTATTCAATTTATATATTATTTTGTTTGATTTAGAAAGTGCACATTAATATTAAATAAACCATAAAATATTTGGGAATAATTAAATATTTTATAGGTATTTTTATGAAATAAAAAATTAATTGAATAGTATAGATTAAAATTAATATTATTTTTATATGTAATAAAATTATATTTTATATATGTTGTTTGTAATATAATATTTTATGTGTTTATTATTATTATTATTATTATTGTTATTATTTTATTATTATTTTATTTTTTTTTTCTGCACAAATTTTTTCCTGTGAAAGAATATAATTTAAGAAACATAATTTACTATATTATACTTATTTTTTTAATTATATTAAAATTGTATTTATGTAAGTGTTATAATAAATGTGTTATTATTAAAATATAAAAAAAATATATATATATATATAATATATATATATATATATATATATATATATATATATATATATATATATATTTTTGTCTTTTATTATTTTGTTGATTTTTATAAGAAAACAATTAATTGCCTGTCTCGTTTTAAAAGTTGTGTATATATAATATATATATATATTTATATTTATATCATTTTGTATTAATTGGTTTTTAAATAGTATATATTTGTTTTTTTGAATGTTATAAAGAAGAAGAAAAAAAGAAAATATAATATTGTTATTTAATTGTCATTTGTTTGTATACATACATATATATGTGTATATGTATATTTAACAATATGCATCTTTTAAGTGACAGTTGTTTTAATTTTTTTGACAAGCTTTAATATATAAGTAATAATAACAATATCTTTGTTAATTAAAAAAGTGTAATATATATATAAATATATATATATGTTGTATCGAGAAGAGAAAGTAGTTAATATGTTTAAATTTTTTAGACATAAATGTTATTCTATAGTTATTCTTGCTGGCATATTATATATGCTCCTTCACGTAATCTAATAAAGGACATTAAATAATATATATATATATATATATATATATATATATATATATATATATATATATATTCATTCATTTATATATTTCTTTATTTTTTAGAATGCGTCATTCTTAAATGAAGATAATGGTTTTCATATGATGCCAGTTAATAATATATTAAAAAGAAAACTAAATGAAATCAATAGTGAATATAAACATTTAAATTTTTCTGTGTCTTTAGAAAATGTAAATGATTTGGTCAATAATACAAAGGATGAAATTAATCCTAAACTACAAGAGATATTATCACATAATGATAATAATTTTAATTTATTCAAAAAATATGAATCCATATTTTCAGGCTTAATTAATGATGAAGTTTATAAAACTTATGAACTTTATTTATCTGATGAAAATATAAAAAGTACATATAACAATTTGAAAGATATTGAATATAATAAAAAAATAAAAGAATTGAATGATGAAACACTTAATAAGAAGGAGTTAAGACATATATGGATAAATATTAAATCAAATGAGGAATATAAATATTTTTATATGATTAGAAAAATATATAAAATGTTAATGCATATGAAAATAAAATATAAGGAAGATAATATTTTTACAAATGATCTATGGAAGGATTGTTATTCAAATTATCTTTCTGAAAAAAAAAATGTAGAACATTTATTGAAAGAAATGTTTAATGATTGGTTTGTTAATGGTGATATTAAATTAGATGAATTTAAAATTATTATATTAGGTACAAAATTAATTTATAGACAATTATTAAATAATTTTAAAAAAAAATATAAAGAAATTATAATCAATGCATTCAAGGAAAAATTGCAAGAAAAAAAATTGCGAAATAAGAAAATAGCGGAAATGTATAAAATTGATTTTGAAAGGGAAAATGAAAAAAAGAAAAAGAAAATTTTTAATTATTATTTAAAAAAAAGAAATTATTATCCAGAAATGAATGATAAAATATTTTTCAAGAATAACAAGTATATGAGTGATGTAAATTATTATTTGGAGGGAAATAAGAATGAAATTAAATATATAGATTCTGATGCTAATTCCCTTAAATCGGATGGGTATAATAAAAACTTATTATTCAATGAGAAAAAGAAAAAAGAAGAAATAAAAAAAAAAAAAAAAAAAGAAAACATTACGATACAATATGATGATGATAAGGTATCTGAAACAGGTGAAGATGATGTAGAGGAGTCAGATGAATCTAATGTTAGCGAATTTGAAGAAAATGATGAAATGGTGAAAGTTCATGATAAGAAAACAAAAGATTATGTAAATGAAAAAGAAGATAATGAATCTGATGTTAAGCCAATGGCAACATATTTTGACAGTACAACATCTTTATCTGGTAGTACTTTTTTAAATAGCGAATATTCTTCATCAAAGCATAAAGATATGGAGACATATTCATCAATTGAAGAGGAATTATTAGATGCAGGTGAAACACAAGGAGATAGTTCAGAACCAGAAGTAACTGATGTAAAAGATGATGATTCTCTTTTGGAAGATCAATATTCTACTAATAATAAACCCATAGTTTATGAAGAAGAAGAAGATGCTGGAGAAACACGTATGGATGTTGTACATGATTAACAACATAGAGAGAAAAATAAGAAAAAGAAAAATATTCGAAGAACCCTTGTCTAGAGGAATATTTTTTCAATAATATTTAGCACTAATAAAACGGTTATATATATATGGCTAGATGAAGGTTATATATATATATATATATATATATATATATTTTTATATATTTATATTTTTATATGCATATTTGTTGATTAATTCAAAGGGAAATAACAATATGTTATTATAAATCTATTGGTAAACATGTTAATAAATAAAATATTTTTTGTGAAATGTAAAATATAAAATTATTACGCATAACATGAAAATAAACATATTTTTTTTATTTTTTGTGTCATTTGTTCATTTGATTATTTATTTGTCATTTTTATACTTAAATATTTTTTTTTTCAATGTAAATAAAATGAATGAACTTTTTTAAAAATATATATATATATTATATAATCCAAATAAAATACATATCTTTTTATATTATACAATAGAATAAAAATACAATAAAATATTTATTTATTAAATATATAAATACATACATTATATTATATTATTATTTTTTTTTTTTTAAAGATCTTTTAATAATTTTATTATAAACTCCATATATTATATATATATTTATTTTAAAATATTTTTTTATTTTTTTATTTTTTTATTTTTTTATTTTTTTATTTTTTTATTTTTTTATTTTTATTTTTTTTATGGATCTAAAATAAAAATTAATACATTGAAAAATAAAAAAATGAATTATTATAAATAAATATGAAAATAAAGTCTTACTAGAAAAAAAAAAAAATTGAAAGGTTCCATTTTAAAAATTTGAGTAGATAATAAAAAAAAGAAAAATAAAATATAAAATATATAAAAAAAAAAAATATTAATGGAAACATTTTATTTATTCTATTATTTATAATAATTATATATTTATATAAATTGTGAAGGGATTAAAGTATTAGTATATTTCTATGTCATAATATTATTTTAAAAAAAATATATTATAAGAAAAAAAAAAAAAAAATTAAAAAAGCTATAAATATAACAGTTATAAATAAATATATACGATGTATTCTTTTTTCTTGTTTTTTTTTTTTTTTTTTTTTTTTCATTATATATTTTGATATAAAAATAAATATGTTCTTTTTTTGCATGGCTTTTTTTTTTTTTTTTTTTTTAATTTTTTCCTTATAAGAATAAGTATTAAAAAAAGTTATATAAGAATTTTTATATATATTATATAATTTTTATATATTTATAAAAACTATATAAAAATATTTTCTTATTATAATAAATAAATATATATTATATATATATATAGCATTATATATATTTTATAATAAAATTATCTCCTTTTTTTTTTTTTTTTCTTCTTTTTTGTTTTTGGTTTTTGTTCTTTTTGTTCTTTTTTTCTCTTTATTTTTTTGTTCATATCATTTTATTTTATTTTATTTTTTTTGGTAGCAAAGGATATATATATATATATATATAATTATATATATTTATGTATTTATTTATATATTTCAATTATTTAAAAAGCAAATTATATTTTTGTTATAATAATAAAATATATATAAATATAATAAATTATTTAAAATTAAAATTTATAAAAAATTATATTTTAAAAATATATATGAAAAAAACATAGAAACATATAAAATGAATAATATAAAAATTATTTTTTTCTCCTTTTTTTTATAATTACGAAAAAAAAAAAAAAAATATATATATATATATATATATATATATATATATATATATATATATATATGTAAAAATATATTTTTATATTAAAAAATATAAATAGAAAATTATTCATGCAAATAAATTAAAAATTTAAGAATTTTTAAAAAATATATATATATATATATATATATATATATATATATATATAATACTTTTTATTTATAATATATATATATATATATATATATTATATATATATATATATATATTTATATAATATATCTTGAAAAAGAAAAATAAAATAAGATAAAAATAAATATTATATATTTAGTTATATTATTATAACAACAAAATATTCGTTTATATATAAAAAAGTATTTAAACAAAATGATTTAAAAAAAAAAAAAAAAAAAAGAAAGTAGTTATTCTTGTATATTTTTTTTTTTTATGTAAATATAAATAGAATATATTTTTAATAAAACCTTACAACAACAAAAAAGAATTTATATAATCCATATAATAAATAC
The DNA here is from genome assembly GCA_900097035.1 of Plasmodium blacklocki (nom. inval.). NCBI lineage: Eukaryota > Apicomplexa > Aconoidasida > Haemosporida > Plasmodiidae > Plasmodium > Plasmodium blacklocki (nom. inval.). The sequence goes on from LT969563.1 coordinate 3,073,873, forward strand.
ATATTTTTAATTATATATTATATATCTATATATATTATTATTATTATTATTATTATTAGATATAAATATTATTATATATATATGTTAATTTATAAAAAATGACAGGTTTTTAAATGTTTCTAAGTTTATAGTTAAAATTTTATTAATAAGAATATATATACCTAATTTTTAAATATATTAATATTAAAATTATTTGGTATTAATAATAATATTTATTCTATATAAATATATTTATTTATATTTCATTTATTATATATATTTTTGTGTTGTAAGAGTTATGAGTATTTTCTTATTTATAAATATTAGTTTCTTATATATATATGTATATATTTAATATATAAATTATATAATTAATAGTAAAAATTATGTATATATGATGTGGAATAGTTCATAAATTGTGATTGTTTTGATAAAAACTTGTTATAAAAATGAAAATAAATTTATAACATTTTAATATTAAAGTAATATTACTATAATTATTATAAATAAATAAATATATATATATATATATGTATATATGTATATATGTATTTATTTATTTAATATAATTATATTTGGAAAAAGGATAAAAAAAAAATGTTTTAATTTTTTTTTTTTTTCCTTTTCTCCCGCCCTTATTTTTTAATAATTAAATATGATTCCTCATAGGAAATGGTATTCTATTTTATGTGTGGAATATTTAATATATAGTAATTCAAATTTGAAAAAAAATAACTGCATTTACTCATTGAATGGTGAACAAAATGCTAAAAAAGATAAAAATGTAAAAATAAAATGGAAGTCAAAAGTATTATATTGTAACTTACTCTTATTAATATTTGTAATACTTACTATTGGCTGCACATATGTAAAAATAGAGGTAAGAAAGAATCAAACTGTTATCAATATGTTTATACACGAAAGTGATTTATTGAATGTTATGAACACATAAATATATATATATATTTATTTATTTATTTATATTTATTTATATTTATTTATTATTTTTTTTATTTGTTGTTTCAGAATTTGAGCAGCGTTAGTAAAAAAGGGTCCATTTTAAAGGACCATATTTTATCAAGATTTTCTAGGGATCTTTGCGAAATTGAGACTGTCAATAATGGATCAAATAGAAGTGTGTTTACTCGTATCTTTAATAGAATAAGAGGCGAAGAAAAAAAGAGAAATTATGAAGAAACTGATAAGAATATAATAGACTATCTATTTAAAAACGATTTGAATCTTAAAGATAAAAAACAAAAAAGTACGAATAGAAGTACTATAGATATTCCAACTCTAGATATAGAAGAAAATGGATCAGCTCTTATTGATATCACAGATATACCTTTTATAGAAAGTGGTAAAAAATATAATGAAGAAGATGTTGAAGAATCTCTTGATGAAAAGATATTGAAATGTAGAAGTAGATTAGCAAAAGCATCGCCATCTAAAACTGTATATAATTGGACAGTAGGTAAAAAATCCTTGAGTAAAATGTTACATTATGATGCAGATAATTTTTCAATAAATGGTGTGAAATTTCCGGATTGGAAATTAAAACCTATACCAACAATTGGTTACAGTAAAAAGAATGGAAGAGTTCAAGAAATGTATACAACAGTAATTAAAGGAAATCCAGAGGAAAATACAGAAGATGTAAAATTATTTATTAAAAAGATACCTATAGAAATGTGGGTAAAACAATTTGATAAAATGGCTAGATATCGAGGTGAATATTTAGTAAATGCTGAAAATTTTGTAATGGAAGCTGTTGCTTCTGCATTTTTAACGGAACATCATCCAGGAATAACACCGAAATTATATAAAATATTATATGATCCGATTTGTGAAAATAAAAAGAGTTTACATAAAATATCTTTTAATGATTTATGTGCATTTAATTATATTTTGCGTAATAGATTAAAAAGTAACATTGAAGGAAATATTATAATAATTTCTGAATTATATGGTCAAGATCTATTTAATTATATTGATAAAAAAAGAGAAGATAATGATATGGATGAAGATGATGATGATTTAGTTTTATCTGTTGAAGAAAAAAAAAATATTCTTCATAAAGCTTTAAATTTATATACCCGATTGCATGAAGCAGGATTAACACATCTAGATTTATCAGCAGAAAATGTTTTAATTGATGAGAACAATGAGGTACGTTTATGTGATTTAGGTAAAAGTACACCTATGTATACTACTAGCTTAAGACATTTAGATGACAGTTTAGATTTATCTAATTTTGAATCTTGCGTGCCGTGTGTAGGAAAAGAAGCTTATATGCCTCCTGAATGTATGTCGTTATATAAAGATTATCGTAAAATGAAGATAAGTAGTCCCTTTGATTATGCTATTTCTGTAAGGGATAGAAGAGAAAGAAAAAAATTGTATTTTGATGTTCTAACAGCTGAAAAATATATGATTGGAATTTTCTTTATTTGGATTTGGAATGAAGGTCATTTATGGGATTGTTCAGATCCATCAATAGATGAAATTTTTAATGAAATAAATGAATGCGAAATGGACTTGGATAAGTGTGAATTAACTGAAGATTGGCCTGAAGAGTTGAAAGTGATGATTAAGGTAAACAGATTCGATTATATATATATATATATATATATGTGTGTGTATATATGTTTATATGTATATAGGCATATCCATATGATAATTTTTTTTTTTTTTTTCTTTTATAGAAATTATTAAATTTTGAATCTAGAAAGGATTTAAATCTAAAGGATATATATGACGATCCATGGTGGTCTACCATAACGTAAATTTTGTTTTATTTTTTTGGACAATGAAAAACTTTGTATATTTTTTTTAATAATTAATATTATGATTTGTTATTTTATTAATATTAATATCTTATTAAAATTCGTTATTTTATTTTTTTGTATTGATTATTTTAACACGGATAAGTTTTACTAGTAATTAGTTTTTACTTATTTATTATAGATATATGATTTTTATATTTCATTATAATATTATTTAATGATATTATTTTATTTTTTTTTTTTTCCTTTTTCATGTATATATAATATATATATGATTTATTGTATATTTTTTAATTATCTATAACTTTTTAAATATAATGATATTATAAAATATAATATATATATTTGCTTTTTCTTTTTCTTTTTTTTTTTTAAATATAAATAAATAAAAAAATGAAGAAAATCAAAATAGAAAAATAGTTAAAATGTAAATATATATAAAAGTATGTAATTTTTTGCTTTTATTTTATCAATTTGTTCAATTTTCAATTTCCTTTTTTTTTTTTTTTTTGGATTAACAAAGGAAATATACATATAACTTTTAATAGATGAGATACACTATTTTTCATTAACCGTTATTTTGTAAATACACTTTTTTATTTTTGTTTGACATGTCTTAACATTTTTTTGTGTTTGCATTTGTATTATTTAATTGGCTTTTACAGTTTATGTACTGGCGTAATTTGGTGTGTCACAAATAGGGGAATATTATTATTATTTTTTTTTTTTAAAAGGAAGAAGTATGTAATATGTATTAAATTTATTTTCAAACTGGGATCATACAAATATATATATATATATATGATATATATGTGTTTTTTTTATTTTTATGACGAAGAAATATTATCATTTTTGTTGCTTATAATTATATTTATTTGTAAAAATTTTATACTAATCATTTTTATAAAGAGGAATAAGAAAAGTTGAAGACATAAAGAACTTAATTTTTTTTTTGTCAAATTATATATGAAAAAAAATAAGTATATATATATTTTTCAAATATTCATTTTAATATATTTTATAATATATATATATATAATATTCATGTATGTTTTTTTTTTTTTTTTTTTTTAATATTTGTTTCTTTATTGATATACAGTAATTACTACTTAGGATTTTTGTAGTTCTGGGTTAAAACCATTTGCTCATTTATTTTTACTACAGCATGTAAAAAAATATACCTTTTCTAGTGGTAAATGAATTGAGACACAATATATATATATTTTTAATAAATTTTTTTATATAAAAAAAGAAAAAAAAAAAAAAAAAAAAAAAAAAGAAACATATATAAAAAAACAATATTATTATTTAAATGATTCTATTTCTTATATATATATATATATATATATATATATATGCATATATTTAATTTTTTATGCATGTATTAGTCATAGAAAAAAACAAAATAAATTGATAATTTAAATAAAGTCGAAAAAAACTTAAGAAAAGGGATAATATATATATATATATATATATATTTTCATAGTATATTATTTTTTATAATTAAAATGTATAATAGACATTAATAAATGTATTGTTTCTATTTATAAAGATTAATATTTAACATATTTTTTACAATATTTTTATAGTATGTGTAAAAAAAAAAAAAAAAAAAAATTTAAAATCTAAGTGTTTTACATAAGAATATTTGGAATTCTAAATAAATGTTAAATACAAAAATTATATTATTTAAATAATTAATAAAAATTATGATGAATATATATATATATATATATATGTATATTTCTTTAAATTAATTGAAAATATTATGAATAAAGGATATATACATAAATATAAATATATATATATATATATATATATATATATATACATTACATATGTATTTTTTTATTTTTATTTTGTAGTTTTTGAATTATTCTATATGAGAAAACGATTATTATAGAATGCATTTTGAAAATTTTATTTTTCAGAAGAAAAAAAACTGGAGATATATATTTTTTTTTATTTAAATTTTATTTGCTTAATGTTAATATAAATGTATTATATATATGAATATTATTAGTTGAATGAAGGGATTATATTATAACTTCAACTATGGTAATATTTTTTAAAAAAATAAAAAAAAACAAAAATGGTAAATATATAATAACATAATTATAAAAATAATGTGGGAATTTTTTATTATATAAAATAAAAAAAATGTAGAGGATATGTGGATACCTAAAAAAAAAAATAAAAATAAATAAATAAAATGTAAAGGAAACGTTATATATAAAGGGACTATACTTATTTAATTTATAAGACAAAAATTCAAAAAAAAAAAAGGAAGAACTTATATATGATAAAAAAAATAACAATTATATTGTTTTAAATAATAATATAAATATTACTATTATAATCGCGGAAATTTAAAAGGGGGTTACAAAAAAAGTACAATTGTATTTTTTTCTTACCTTATTTTACCAGTGTGTGCATTTCTAGTAATAAAAAAAAATGTTGTACGCCTAATTATAATTAATAAAAGATACTTGAAGGAATTTAATATATTAATATGCTCATAATATATTTCATATATATATATATATATATATATATATGGATATATGTATTTAAAAAAAAAAAAAAAAAAAAGTGATATAATACATTCTATATCATATATATATATATATATATATATATATATATATATATATATATTTAAAAGAATGTATTAATATTGTTTTTTTTATATTTTACGTATAAAAAAAAAAAAAAAGTTATTCTGCAATTTTATTTATTATAGGATATAAATCTTTATAAGAACATTTACATCTTTCCAAAAAACCAACTTATACCATTAAAAATTATATGTTTTATAATATTATATATATATATTTATATTTATATATATGTTTTATTTTCGTTTACTTCTATTTATTATGTATTCTTTTAGCAATGATTGAAATAAATATTTTTTAAGTTGCTCTGAATATTTATATTATTTCATCATCATCATTTTGTTTTTTTATTTTTTTTTTAATTTCTTTTTCCCCCTTAATATTGACTTAATAACATGTTTTAAGAAGAAATATTTTCCCAAGATCGAATGAATAAGAAGAAAATACAGAAGAAATATATATATATATATATTGTGGGTCTTAATGAAGATATATATGAATTCCATGTATTTTGTATGATATATTTTTATAATATTAAAGGAATACAATATAAAATCTATAGTAAATAGAAAGATAATAGATCTCCCCCAATAAATATGGATTACATAATATATATTTGAATATATCTACTAATTTATTACTCCTTATCTTTTTTTATTTTTATTATTTTATTATTTCATTATTACTTTTTTTAATATATCGTAAGACACTCATATATATATATATATATATATATAGATGATATTCCAAAAAAGGCTTATATTATATATATTCGATATACATATATATATATATATATATATTTTTTATTTATAAGTAAAAAAAAATTTAAACACTTAATTCATTATTATTTTTTATACCTATATATTTTTGCTAAATGTATCCCGTTGTAGTTTTTCTTTTCTTATTGGTTTCCTTGTATTATTTATGTTTATATGATATGATCAATTATTTTTATATTTATATAAAACCGCATTTATGTCTTAACGATTTGTATGAAAAGCTCTCTACGTCTGCATATTGGTATGTATATATTTATATGTGTATGTACATATTTATTTATTTAATTGTATTAGCAGGAGAATCCTAGTTTTTTATTTTGTTGTGATTGTGTGTTTATTAGTTTTTCTATATACGAAGAGGAGAGATATTTGGATTGTTTCTTTTTGCAATAGAGGAAAAAATGATTACGAATATGAATTTCATATCTCGTTTAAAACGAGCCTTTTCCCGACCTAGCAACTATTTGTTGTGCTTCATATTTTGTATGATGTCTTTTGTAAGATAAAAAAAAGAATTTAAAAAGAATAGATATAAATTTTTACATGTTTATATATATATATATATATATATATATATATATATATATTTAATTTTTTATTATTTTTTTATTTTTAGCATTCGTACTGTCTTTTATTTGACATTCTTGAAAGATTAATAGTTATCACAGAACGATCGAATATGAAAATTGATGTATCTGAAAATTTCGATTCATCACTTCCATTTTCAAGTGCAGAAACTGAATTAAAAATTTCTGGAGATCATTCTGAATTAGAAGAATCAGGTGTCTTACAAAATATGTACGAACATATTGAAGAAGACATGGAATACGATATTATAGATAATTATGAGATAAAATATTGTGAGCAATATTCTGATGAAAGGAACATTCAAGTATATGTAGAAAACTATTATGAAAATCATAAATTTGATGATAATCAAGAAAAACAAATGGAATCTAACGAGGAACAAAAAATAGAAGATACTGAGGAAAACAGAATGGACGTTACTGAGGAAGAACAAATGGAAGATAATGAGGAAAATATTAACATCAATCCAACCAAAGTTACAATGCATTATAATCTAAGAATACATAAAACATCAAATGAAACAGGTGTATCAGGAGATTCAGTTAATAAAATTTCATCAGAATATATCATTTATAACATTTTTGAAAATGTTATGAAAATGTCAAAAGAATTTATATCTTTAATTGCCAAAGTATTGATGATGGATATAGAAAAAGAAGAAGATAAAGCAAAGAAAGAAGATATTTCTGAATACAATTATTCAGATTTAGAAAGTACTTTAAGAATTATACAAATGATCTTGTTGTTTGATATGGATAGTACTGGTACATTATATCCAAACTCTAGATAAAAGTAGTTTCTTTTTTTTTTTTTTTTTTTTTAATTTATTTTTTCATTAAAAATATTAAAAAAAAAAATAAATATATAAATTAAAAAATAAATATACCATGTTACATTAAAATATAATGTGATATTATATTAAATATTAATCATTATTTTATTTATTACAATTTTATATGGATTTATATTATTCATCGGTACGTTATATATATATATATATATATATATATATATATATATATATATTTTGTGTGTGTAACGTGAGTATAATTTTCTTTGTTTGTTCGTTTAGCTTTTTAACTATATTTATTTAATATATTTATTTATATTAGTATGTCGTGACATAAATAATATATATATAATCCATATATTCATATATATATGATTGGATAGTTATTTTATTTTATTATTATATCAATTTTTATATTAATATATTAACATAAAAATAACAAAGTAATGAATTTTAATGTGAAGGTATATATATTCAATTTACCATTATATAAACATAAATAATGCACATATATAAATATATACATATGTATATAATTGTGATTTTTTTTTTTTTTTTTTTTTTTTTTTTTTTTTTTTTTGGTATTTACCATTTAAATATACAAATTTTATTCTTCAAAAAAATTTGGTAGTGTAATCGTAGTTTTATATTTTTATTGTATGAATATATTCAAAATATGCAAAAATTGATTTATATAAAATGTCTTATATATCTTTATGTTATTATAGAGTTTTGTATTTTAAGCATGCACGCGTTATTATTATTTTATAGAAAGTAGAAAGATAACAAAATAAACAAAAGGAACATGAATACAATCATTCTTTTTAATAATCTAATTTTTTTTATATATTTTTATATTATAGTATTATTTTCTTTTTCTTTTTTTTTTTTTTTTTTGTAAGATAATATAAAAATTTAGATATATTAGTATGTGTTATATTTTTATAATTATTTTTTAAATAAGACTGCTCGAATCGATGTTAATTATATTACGAACATTTATATTATATATATATATATATATATATATATATATATATATATTAGTGATATTTCATTTTATTTGTATAACTATAAAAGAAAAAGGAAAATAAAATTCACATTTGTGAAATGTATAAATAATAAGAAGTGTTATTATTATGAAAAATTTTGTGATTATAAAAATATGTGCTCATATATATTTTTTTTTTTATTTATTTTATTCCTTTTACTATTACATTAATGTTGAGCATTTTTTAATTTTATTTAATGGATTTGTTCTTAAATGAAGTATATAAATAAGAGCAAATATATATATATATATATATATATATATATATATATATATATATTTATATATTTAATATGGATCATATATGAAAACATTAAACGTATATACATGGAATAAATTTTAAGAAATAATATCTGGGTTAGCTTTTTATGTCTATTTTGTATTATGCCTATTATTGTATATACAAAGGTTGAAAAATCTGTATTTCACCTATATTTTGTTAATTTTCTTTTTTTCTTTTAAATAAAATATTTGAATATTTTAAAAGTAATATTATATGTAAAAAAAAAAAAAAAAAAAAATTTATTTAATATCTCAAATCTTTTAAACTGAATAAATAAATACAAATATTTTTTACGCATAATAGCCATGGTTTTAAATAATTTATTATAAGTATTTATAAATAAAAATATATATTTAAATATTTCAAATGAATGTACAAAAGCAACGTTATGAAAATTAAGAATATAAATAATATAAATAATATTAATAATATTAATAATATCAATAATATCAATAATATCAATAATATCAATAATATCAATAATATCAATAATATCAATAATATCAATAATATCAATAATATTAATAATATAATAATAATAATATCAATAATATCAATAATATCAATAATATCAATAATATTAATAATATTAATAATATCAATAATATCAATAATATCAATAATATCAATAATATCAATAATATCAATAATATCAATAATATCAATAATATCAATAATATCAATAATATATATATATATGAATATACTAATATTTTAATATATCTTTATGTATACCCTTTTAAAACATACTATAATTATTATAATTTGTAATATATTATTATATATATAATGAAATATCTACATATACATGCATATATATATATTTGGAGAATAATCGATAATATTACTTAAAGAAAGAAATGAGTATAATGAAAAACATTTTGAAGATGTGGAATATCACAGTATATTTTTAATATCTATAGAGGATTTCTTTTGGAATATTTCATTTTAATAAGATTATATATATTACATTGGAAATATACATATATATATATATATATAATGGATTGATATGTTATGAGCATAAATATAAAATGAATACTAATTAATAAATAATATATATATATTTATTTATAAATGTTTCTATTTAATAAAAATAATATGTAGAAGGACGGGAAATTTAAAGGGGATAAATTATATGTTATATATCCTATATTAAATGACGAAAAATTAAAATTATGATTTATGCGTAATAAATAATTAATTCCAGTTAATATGTTTTATATAAATTATTATAATTTTAATAATGGAATAAAATAATAAGTAATAAATATTTTAAATATATTTATATTTCTATTGTTTTCATAAAAGGAAAAAAAAAAAAAAAAATTCGTGTGTACGCAAAAAGTTGTACGCCTAAAATCTATATATAAATATAATCCAAAATAATTGCTAGGGGACTCATTTATATATATTTTTTTTTTTTTTTTTTTTTTTTTTTTTTTTTTTTTTTAATTTATGTACCTCGATTAAATATAATTTCAATAATATATATATATATATATATATTTTAATTGAGTAGTTAAAACTTATATTTTTTTTTACAAAAAAAATAAAAAATAAAAAACCCCAAAGAAAAACAATTACATATAAATATATATATTTATATATAATAAAATTTATGAAAATATTAATATATATTATATTGAATATTTGAATAACATCATAAAATATTAAAAAAAAAAAAAAAAAACAAGAAATGAGAAAAGAGAATACGAATACAGAAAAAAATAAAAATGACATATAAATTAATTTAAGATTGTAAAAAAATATAAAATGGATAGAAGATATATTATGATTTTACATATTTCAGATATATTATTATATTTATGTTATTTTATGGTTTTCCATATTATTGAGGATTTAGAAACATATGCTGAAAAAGTTTTTTTTTTTTTCTTTTTTTTCATATCATCTTTTTTTTTATATATTGATAAAATAATATATATCTATATAATTTTATTATATTTATATATATATATGAATATGTTATAATCGTTAAAAACGTAAATATATGTATATATATAGCTTTCTATATGTAAATAAGTATGCATGTGTGTAATGATACTTATGTATTTATTCTTTTATTGCTTACTATAAATTAAAAAAAAAAATAAAAAATAAAAAAAAAATAAAAAAAAATTAAAAAAAAATAAAAAAAAAATAAAAAAAAAATAAAAAAAAAAGTAAAAATAAAAATAAAAATAATTATATTTTGCAAAACGTTACAAGTATATATATTTATATTTTAAAAAAAATATATAATTTTAGTTCATATTTTTTTTCTTAATTTAACTCATATATATAATATATTTTTATAATTATTGGTATAGGAACAGTATATATTAAATATATGTTATATATATATATATATATAAGTAGATAGATATATTTTTTTTTTTTTTTTTTTTTTTAAAAATAAAAAATTATTTTTACCGAAATATTTATTTAAAAATTTAAGGGAAAATATTTTTTATTTTTTGTATTATTCCATGAAAATGAAGAAGATAAATACTTCGAAAACTCGTCTTTCCTCATTTTTATCTTTTCTATGTATATTGATCCGTTGTTTAATTTTTTGTGTAAGTTAAAATGAAATATTTTTATGCGTATATATATTTTTCCATATCTTTATATATATATATATATATATATATATATATATATATATATATTTTTTTTTTTTATTTTTTTTTATTTTTAGTATATATGTCGGCTAATAAGAAAGAATGATTCTGTTTTGAGAACATGTAGTGTGAGAAATTCTAGACTTTTATCTGGCCCTAACAAAAGTGGTTATTTTGGATCATGTAATTCTAATAGTTTAATAAATGATATGGATGGAAATTTAAGGGATGGAGGTAATATCACAGTAGATGTTATTTTCAGAGGCGATGATACTAGTACATTTCATGAGAATGACAGTAGTTCAGAGAATAGTAATTATTTAACAATAAATGTATTTCAACATATTCATAGAGGAGATGATACGAATATTATTGAAATAAATGATATGAATTCTGCAAGTCAAATAATTGAGAGTTTGCCTGATTCTGATAATATTCATTATATTGTTAATATTGTTAATGTTGATAATGTTGATAATATTGATAATGTTGATAATACTGATAATGTTGATAATATTGATAATGTTGATAATACTGATAATTTTGATAATATTGATAATATTGATAATGTTGATAATATTGATAATATTGATAATATTGATAATATTGATAATATTGATAATATTGATAATATTGATAATATTGATAATATTGATAATATTAATAATATTGATAATATTGATAATATTGATAATATTGATAATATTGATAATATTGATAATATTGATAATATTGATAATATTAATAATATTGATAATATTGATAATATTGATAATATTGATAATATTAATAATATTGATAATATTGATAATATTGATAATATTGATAATATTAATAATATTGATAATATTGATAATATTAATAATATTGATAATATTGATAATATTGATAATATTAATAATATTACTGATGAAGAAAATCAGAATGTTGATTATTGTGATCCCTCAAAATGTAGTGCTGAAAGTTCATTATCATATCATGATACGGAAAATTATAATGCTTCACCCAATTCTTGCGCTGATAATTTGAATGAAAATATATTAAGTGATCATCCTAGCAATGTAGAGAGGATTCAAAATATTAATAACTTATTTATTATACATCCTAATACATGTCATAATTCATATCCGTTAACGATAAATATATTAAATGAACATGGGGAGCGTTGTGGTTATCATCCTAATATTAGAAATGTTGTAGACCATCATGAAATGGAAAATATGATGAATAAAACACGTGAAGATATGAATGCACTTCATGAATATACCTTAATTCGATTTCCTGATTATAAAAAAGATAAAGATATGTGTTCTCCAAATGAAGATATATTATACGAAGGAAATGTTCGGGAAGAACTTGAATTAAAAAAAAACAAATCTCCTGATATGTGTATAGATGTTCATTTTAGGTTACGTAATGGAATACTATGTACAGATAAGTTGTCTATCTTTTCTTTTGATAATAATTATGGTTACGGTTATTCTTACAATAATAATTTCAGTACAGATGGTGAGCAAAACAATAATAGGGATATGAATAACGAAAGTTCTAGTTTAAATCAAGATGTATACGATTCTTTTTCACATGGAAGTGGAAATTATACATCTGAAAATACGGGAAGAGATAGAGAAAGTACTAATATTTGTATGAATGATCGTTGCCCTTATGATTATTATAATATATTTGATAGAGATTATGCTGGAAACAGAGAAAACGTATTGGACAATAGTGAAAAGGAATTGGATCCATCTAAATGTAATATAAATAAAGATATGGACACAAAGGAAAATAAAGAAGAAAACAAAGAGGAAAATAAAGGGGAAAATAAAGAGGACAACAAGGAGGACAATAAAGAGGACAATAAGGAGGACAATAAAGAGGAGAATAAGGAGGACAACAAAGACAGTACTGAAGATAGAAACGAGGGTAATGAAAATGAATTAAATAATAAGTGTGATAATGAAACCAAAGTATGTAATAAAACGGATGTCATATTTGATAATAATGAGAAAAATGAATATGGAATGATAGACAATAGATCAGATATTACTCCAAGAGAATTAAATATACCTTCTGATGTGTCTTCAGAAGATAATTTCTTCTTATGGTCTGATAGCTCTTCTGTATCTTCTATCAGTTATTATGATGGTTCTAATTTGGTGCACACTACAGGAGATATATCTATGGATGATACACAAAATCAAGAATCGAGTGATAGCAGCATGGATATAGAGATAATTCCACAATATATGCCAGATTTAATTATAATAGAATCATCCACTGATACAAGCGAAACAGATTCTTCGAACATGATGTCTCAATATGACGATAGAAGACAACAGATAGACGATACAAAAGAAAGTTCTTCTAATGAATATGATGATCTTTATTCATCTACTGATACATATGAAACGGTTACATCGGATGTGTCATCTTCTTCGGTTGAATTAGAAGAAGGTCGTATTTCTACGTCTGTTAGTGAATGTGAAGATACCACTATAACATCTTACAGTGAAAGTTCGCAGTCTTCTGTACATGTTGGAGAAGAGGAAGAATCATTAAATGATAATAAGGTTTCTAAATTTGATGGAGATTCAAACTTTAAAGCTTATCATGCTGAAATAATATACAATGATACCAGTGTTAATTTGTTACATCATTTTATAGATTATAATGGTTATAAAGATACAAAGAGACAAAGAAATTTAGATTTTCTGTTAAAAGCGTTAGAAAATTTACCAAAGAAGGAGACGTTATTGAATGTATGGAAGTATGGTCTTAAAGTATCTTTAGAAATTATAGAATATGTTTCTAACGAAATTTTTGCTTTGGCAGAAGTCATAAATGAGGAGTTCGAATGTAAAAGGGGTGATTGTGAAGATGATTATTGTAAATGGTGTATGGCATATAATAAATTCAACATAGATATATTAACGTTGAATTTTTTTATGGGTTCTAAAGTATGGAATCCAAATTTGTCATATAAGAGTTTAACTTGTAAGGAATTTATACTTACACGCTTCAAAAAATTAGTATATGATACAATAAATTTTATTGAAACATATATTGCCATTGTAGAATGTTACCTTTTGGAAAGTATATTTAATAGAATTAAAGATTCTTAGAATATTTTAGAAGATATAGTACATATATATATATATATATATATTTATATTTATATTTATATACAGAGGAAAAGAAATATATATATATTTATTTATTTTTAATTTATTTTATTATTCATTCATATTAATACAATAATAAAATTATTCATATATATATATATATATATATATGAATAAATTGTAATTGTAGTTATATATATGTGTCTTTATTTAGGAATATTCATATTCCTTTGTATCCTACGTATTAAGTGTGTCTGTAAGTGTTCTTAGTATTTTCTTTATATATATAATTATATAGTATGTACGTTTCATACGTGTGTTAAAATCGTAGGAATGATAACAATATTAAATAAAAAAGAAAAAAAAAAAAAAAATATATATATGTTATATCCTTTCTTTTCATTATTTATTTTTCTTCGATAATTTTTTTTTTTTTTTATACATTTTCACACATTCATATTTCTCTTTATAATTTTCATTCTAAAATTATAATAATAAATTTTAAGTTATCCCAGTATGGGAATCTTAAACATAGAACCATAAAACTCATACATCAATTTAAAAAAAAAAAATTACAACAATAGATATAGCTTATAAGAAAATATATCGAAATCTATTTATTAAGAAGAAATAAATATAATTATTCAACAAATTATATTTTTCATTGTATGTATTTATAAGAATAATTTAAAAGTCAAATTTAAACAACAATTCAAAATTATTTATTTAAAAGAAAAAAAAAAAAAAAAAAAATGAAAGAATAAGTATATTAATTAATAAAATAAAAATATACTTAAGTATGAAAGAAATATAAAATATAAAATATAAAATATAAAAATTAAAGTAAAAATAACCATATTTTTTCTTGGTTCTAAGAAAATATTTTTATATATACCATAATATTTAAATAATATATATATATATATATTATATGGAATATTTTATATTTTTGCTATTTTATTGTATATTTGTAAATGAACCTTTTGTAAAAAATAAGAAAAGAAAAAACTAATAATTATACATATTTCTTTTATGGGAATACCATTTTGTTGTTAATCTATAGAATAATTTGTTGTAATTTTATAAAAAAGTAAATATATATTGGATTTAAAATATAAATATAAATATATATATATATATATATATATATATATATATATATATATTATATAAATTTATTTATATATTATTATTATAATTTTTTTTTTTTTTTTTTTGTGCATAAAAAAAAGTAGGTTCATATTGAATTTGAAATAAAAAAAAAAAAAAAAAAGTTATTTTAAGATATAATGTATGATTTTATAATTTTTATATTATTTTTCATTTTTAATTATATATAATTAAAAAATACATTAAAAAAAATATTATATAAAATAATATTATAATTTTACAAAAAAGCATTAACTTATATATGTAGAGGTATAAAATATATACTTATAAAAATATGAATAAATTAAAAGTAAAACGAGAAACTTATATATAGATACATATTATATATATATATATATATATATTAGAGGAACTTAATAATATATTTATGTGTATATATATTTTTTTGATAAATATCCCATAAAATAATTCTCGTTATAAAGTGAAAAATAAAAAAAAAAAAAAAGAAAGAAATATTTGTTATATATATATTATATACTTTTAACATTTTAAAATACTAACAAAGAAAAATATATATATTTTTTTTTAATTAAGTTGTGTTTTATTTTTAATTTGTCATATATATATAATATATATATGAAATATTTATTTTATAAAGAAATATACATAAGAATGAATTCGTATATACACACACACATATATATATATATATATACATAGTGTTGTATATTTGTAAAATATAAAGAATTAAATAATAATATTGATCAGTATAATGGTATAAAAATATTGTGTTATGCTGTGTGTATGTCATATTCAAAATTAATATAACATATGAGTAAGTATTTATAGTTTCATATAATTTCTTCCATTATATTTTTTTATTTATTTTAATATAATAATAATCTGATCTCATACACACAATATATATTTACATATATATATTTATTTATATATTTATCTTTTATGATGACACAAAATGATATAATTATTAATGAGAATAATAAATACATTTTCCGAACTTCCTGTTTTTATAATAAAGATGGTTTATTAATAAAAAGTTATTCATGGGAAGTTAAGGAACATTTAGGTATCATAATATTAGTACATGGGTTAGCTTCTCATATAAGATTTGGTTTTTTAAAACAAAATGTAAATATTGTAAGTAATGAACAAGCCATTTTAATTGATGCAGATGATTATTATATATATGAAGGTAGCTGGATTGAGAAATTGAACAAAAATGGTTATTCTGTATATGGTTTGGATTTACAAGGTCATGGAGAATCTGATGGATATCAGAATTTAAAACTACATATTAACCATTATGATGATTATATACATGATGTTATAGAATACATTGAAAGAGTTTATCAATCAAGTATTTCGAAAAATGAAAAAATGATGTATATAACAGATAATAGTAATATTAAAAAAATCCCTATATATTTAATAGGTTATTCAATGGGAGCAAATATAATTTTAAGAGCCTTACAATTATTAAATAAATCAAATGATAATCTTATTACTAAGTTAAATATAAAAGCATTTGTTTCTTTAGCTGGAATGATATCTATTAAGAATGTTGGATCAATTAATTCATTCAAATATAAATATGTCTTTTTACCAGTAATAAAAATGTTATCTGTTGTATGTCCAACTTATAGATTACGTAAGAAAAATAGAGGTTTCAAAAGATTTCCATACATTAATGATCTTATGAATTTTGATAAATTAAGATATAAAAAAGGTATGACAAATAAACTTGCATATGCCGTAATAAAATCAGTGTATATCTTAAAAAAATATATAAATGATATTCCTCAAAACATTCCTATATTATTTATACATTCAAGACATGATTCTGTGTGTGCATATGAAGAAGTTTTATCATTTTATAATAATTTATATAATACTGATAAAGAAATTTATACATTAGAAAATATGGATCATGTTGTGACATTAGAGCCTGAAAATGAAGAACCTCTAAATAAAATGTTGACATGGATAAAAAAATATGAATGAAAAATTAAAAACAAAAAAAAAAAAAAAAAATGAGAAAAAGAAAAACAAAAAAAAAAAAAACATTTATAAATATAAAGACAAATTAAAATAATTATATTTCTAATATTTATTCTATTTAGTAATATAAAAATATATTATTATAAGTTATAATATACTATAAAATAATATAATTTGGTATAATATATTTTAAATGTAGGAATGTAATATGCAAATGAAAAAATATAAAAAAGGAAATAGAAATATTTGCCCTGATTCTTACATATTAACATATATTGTTTTATAATATATATGTATATATTATTATTATTTATTTATTTTTTATTTTTTTTTTGGATTAGATGATGTTTCTTCTTTTTTTTTTTTTTTTCTTTGTATTTTAATTAAACGATATATATATATATATATATATATATATATTATTATATTATATATTACGTTATGTGTATATTTTGTTTATATTCAATATATTTATGTAATTATAATATTAATTTTATGTAGAGTGTGTCTATATTAATTATATCTATACAATTATAATATAAATTTGAGGTAATAAATATTGATATATATATATATATATATAATTGATATAAATCTATGTTTGTATATTTTTTTTCATTTATCTATGTAGGATTTTTATAAATGTATATGCACATTATATTATTTATTTATTTATTTATTTATTTTTGTTATATTTAAAACAAAAAAAAAAATGGACTAAAATAAATTAATATTAAAAATATATATATATATATATATATATATATATATATATATATTAATAAAAAAAGAAAAAGAACATTTTATATTATATTAATATATATATAATATAAAATAATAATAATATATAGCAATAATCTTGAAACATATATTAAGAAAAAGGTAAAAGTTTTATAATGTTTAGGTATATATATTATATAATAATATATTCATTTCACCTTTTTAAAGGAAATTTTTTTCATAAATTTTTATGAATTTTTTGTAATTTTGTTTTCATTTTTTTGTATTTTTTTTCCTTTTTATTTTTTTTCATTTTTTTCTTTTTTATTTTGTTTGTATTTTTTTTTTTTAATTTATTCATGTATATATAATTATATATATAAACATTATAATATAATATACCTTAATTGTTTGTTGGTAGAAATATATAAATACATTAACATGAATTTTTAAAACATATCTTTTATAAAAAAAAAAAAAAAAAAAAAGAGAATGAAAGAAAGAAACAAAAAAAATTTAGAATATATAATGAAAAAATTTAATTACAAATATATATAAAATGTAAATATTTTTTAATATATAAAATTAAATAAAAGATTTTTAATATATTTAATTTAGAGAACAATTAGTATTTTTTTTATATTATTGTTTTTTATCCATCTGTGTTGTTTTAAATTAAAAATTCTTTTTTTTTTTTCTAAGTTTGTTTTTGTTTATATTTTTAATTTATTATTTATTTATTACCGTTTTTTTTTTTTTTTTTTTGGCTTTTTTTTTCTCTGTTTTGTTCTGTTTTGGTCTATTATGGTCTGTTTTGTTCTGTTCTGTTCTGTTGTGTTTTTTTTTTTTTTTATCTTTTTTTTTTTTTGAAATTTGTGTTTAATAATTTGTTTTTATATATAATAATAATAGAAAAAAAAAAAAAAAAAAATAGGAAAATATATGTATTATATTGTTTTTATATAAATATATTTTTTTTTATAAAATAATGGAATTTTATTCTTTACATATGATATAAATAGTTAAAATAATAGGTATAAATATAAATTAATTTTTTTTTTTTTTTTTTTTTTTTGAAATATATTTATATATATATATATATATATATATATATATATATATATATATATATAGATATATTTTTATATATATACATATATATTTATATATGTATTAATATATTAACCATGACAGAATGTAATATTATTAATGATGCGAATACTAAAGACAGAGCCTTAGTTTCTTCTTTTTGTAATAAAGATGGTTTGCGTATAAAAAGTTATTCTTGGATAGTGAAAAAAGCTTTAGGTATCATAATATTAGTACATGGGTTAGCTTCTCATTTAAGGTTTGGATTTTTAAACAAGAATGCAAAGATTGTAAATAATGATCATGCTGTTTTAATTGATGGAGATAATTATTTTATATATGAAGGTAGTTGGATTGAGAAATTAAACAAGAATGGTTATTCTGTATATGGTTTGGATTTACAAGGTCATGGAGAATCTGATGGATATCAGAATTTAAAATTACATATTAACCATTATGATGATTATATATATGATTTAATAGATTATATTAAAAGAATTAAAGAATCATGTATTTTAGAATCGGGAACAAAAAGTGATACATTAGATAACGAAAAAATGGAAACTTTGGAAAACCCTCCAATATATTTAGCAGGTTTTTCTATGGGTGCTAATATAATATTAAGAGCTATGGAATTATTAAATAAATCAAATGATGATTTAATTACTAAAGGAAATATAAAAGGACTTATATCACTAGCTGGAATGTTTTCAATTAAGAGAGTTGGATCACCTGATTCCTTCAAATTTAAATATTTTTTTTTTCCACTTATGAATTTTCTATCTTTTGTATGTCCAACTCATAGAATACGTAAGAATAATAAACGTTACAAACATTGTCCATATATAAATGACCTTATATCTTTTGATAAAGGGAGATATAATGGGACAATAACAAAGAAACTTGCATATGGTTTAATGAAATCAGTTGATACATTAAGTAAACATAAGGATGGAATTCCTAAAAATATTCCTATATTATTTATACATTCAAAAATGGATAATATATGCACTTATGAAGATGCATTATCGTTTTATAATAAATTAAATAATACAAATAAAGAACTTTATACTTTAGAAAATATGAGTCATGTTATAATAGTGGAACAAGGAAATGAAAAAGCTCTAAATAAAATGATTGAATGGATACAGGATACACAAGAGGACAAAAAAAAAAAAGAAAAAAAAAAAAAGAAAGAAAGAAGAAAAAAAATGAAATAATATCTTTTATACCTCATATAATTAACGTTTTAAATAATATAAAAATTATATTATTATTAATTAATTAATTATATTATATTTATATTATACATAAGAATTAATTTTGTCTATACTCAATGATTTGTTATATATATTATGTATTTTTTTTGATGCCTATTTTTCATATATATATGAAACAAAGAATAGAAAAAAAAAAAAAAAATAAATAAATAATAAAATAATAATTAAGACATATTATATTTATATATGATAAATATTAATAAATTGTGTATTTTTGAATATATATTTGTTTATATATAAAAATTCCTTTTCTTAGTTTTTTATTATTTTTTTTGGAAAATAGTTATATATAAAAAAAGTATTATATATATATATATATGCCCCTTTTACTGTTGTTCTACTTGCTCATCATATTGGTCGTCTTTATTTTTATCTTCTTTAAAAAAGTAATATAGAAAAACTATTAGTACAATAAATAAAATAAGTATAGCCGTTGCGAGGATGACAAAAACTACCGGATTACTTATTATAGATACTGTACCGTTCGTTGCTAATGTTCCAACAATGCATGATTTAGCAAATGTAATACCCATCGCTGAAGGAAGAGTTGTAACTCCAAAAGCAGATTTAGCACCAATTAGTAATTTAAGTATAATTATAGAAAAAATAAATATTAAAAAACCTATTACTCCAAAATATAATCCTTTAGGAAGGGAATATAATTTTTTCTTTTTTTCTTTCAACTGCTTATGGAATATACTTTTTATTTTTTTTTTATAATAATATTTTATGTATTTTTTATTAAAATAGTTCATAAATTTTTTGAATACATTTTTCTTTGCTTTAGTATATAACTCATCATATAATTTTGAAATTTTTTTATCTTTTTTGAAATCAACATATTCATTGTTTGCGTTTCTTTCATTAGATTCATATTTCCCTGTACCATATTTTCCCATTGTTTCGTTGATTATTTGATAAATATTTTTCCCATTAATATTTTCTTTATTTTCTATCATTTGATCACTTGAATAATTGAATTTTATTCTATCCTTAACCTTAGAATTTTCTGAATCAAATTGGTATAATATTCTTCTAGGTATTAAAACTGTATAAATTAATTTGTCTATATTTTTACTTTCCCACCTTCCAAAATATCTCTAAAAAAAAAAAACAAAGAAATATATACATATATATATATATATATATATATATATATATATATATATATATATATATATATTAGTTATATTTTTATAGATTTAAAATATTGTATAGATCTATAAATATGTCAAATATGAAAACGAAAAGACTTCATTCGTTTTTCTTATATTTTTGTCAAACCTTATTTATTAGGTATAATATCCAAAGGGTAATTAATCTATATAATTTTTTGTTTTGAAAAAATATCATTTTTGGTTTTTTTCTTTTGGAATATATATGATGAAAACTAAATACCAATATTTATGTTACATACATATTTATTTATATATTAATAAAATAAACATGAATATGTGTATTATATATATATATATATATATATATATATATACATACATACTATGTTATTTTTTTTATATTTGTGTGTATTTATTTTAATAGTATATATTTAAAATTACTTATAGAATTGTAAAATCAATTTTTCTTTTTTCTTTTAATCATTATTTATTTATTTTCTTATATATCAATGTATTTATTATTTATATATATAAATGTATATCACATGAATTTAATTTTTTTATATCTTTTATTTTTTTTTAACAAAGTGTTACTATAACGAAAAAACAGTTATTTTAAAAATGTTAATACAATGAAAATATATATATATATATATATATATATATTTATATTTATATTTTTATATGATATATTTTTAGTGGTTGTAGAGAAATAAAAAATAAATAATATTTCTTCTATTTTTATTTATTAATTTTTTTTTTTTATTATTTTATTTTATTTTTTTTTTTTTTTTTGCTTATTAATTAATATTACATATTTTATATGTTTTATTTATTATTTTATTTTTTTTTATTTTTTTTATTTTTTTTATTTTTTCTCAATTTTGGTGTACTTTTTT
Organism: Plasmodium blacklocki (nom. inval.); assembly: GCA_900097035.1. Taxonomy (NCBI): domain Eukaryota; phylum Apicomplexa; class Aconoidasida; order Haemosporida; family Plasmodiidae; genus Plasmodium; species Plasmodium blacklocki (nom. inval.). The sequence continues at coordinate 3,096,737 of LT969563.1, forward strand.
CTTAACACATACAAGGGTGAGCATAAAATTAAATATGATGTTCCAAAAAGTTGACCATTTTTTTTTTTTTTTTTTTTTTTATTCTTAATTGAATAATACGTGTATATCAAAAAAGAAAAAACATAAAATAAAATGATAAAAAATACATATTTATTATATAAATTTATTAATGATTAATATTTTGTTTCTCATTTTTCGAGATCATTCTATATTTTTTTTTTTGTAGAATACATATTTAATATTTGACACCCAAAAAAAAGGAGATAAAAAATGAAGAAATAAGGGACTATCAAGAATAATTTATTTTTATAATTTCATTTTACGCATTTTAAATAAATTTACAATTATCATTTTGATACTAAAAAATAATAAGAGTACATAAATAATTTTGCTTTTTTTTTTTTTTTTTTTATTATTTATTAAGACTATATTTTTTATTTTTGGTCACAAAAATGTACGACCTCATTTTTCCCAATATAAAAATATGTAATACATATGAAATATATATATATATATATATATATATATATATATATATATATATATATATTATATTGAAGAGTAAATAATTAAAATAAATATGAATGAATTAAGAAAATGTATTCATATATATATATAATTATTTATTTTTGTACAATCGATTTTATATTATTTTCTTCCTCGAAAACGAGAAACATAAATCTATTTACAAAAAAAAAAAAAAAGAAATATGAATAATTTATAGATAAAAATAATTTTTTTTTATATTATTTCCTTTTATTTTTGTATAGTTTGTGTGTTTGCTATTATTTATTAGGAACAAATTCAATAAATCATTTTTAATATTATAAAGAACGTGTTATACCAATGCTGTAATATTATAATATATAAAAAAGAATATAATAAATTTATGATAATCATAAAAGGTGAATGTTTAAAATACACACGGAATATATTTATATACATTTTTATGCGCACATTTATTTTTAAATATATTTCTTTCGTTTATTTTTTCCATGAAATATAATTCCTATAATTTTTTTAAGATACAAATTAAGAATGAATTAAAAAAAAATATATAGATATAATTATAATATAATCATAACAAAATATTTTGTATCTATAATTATGAACAAATATATATATATATATATATATATATATATATATTTATTTATTTATTATTAATTATTATGTATTTCATTCGTTACAAAAAAAAAAAAAAAAAAAAGATAAAAAGTTAGGGCTTGGAGATAATTGCAAAAATATATACTAAAACCAAAATAATAATAGGAAAGTAATATTACTAGTAAGAATACAAACAGTTGTAGTTAAAAGAATAATTTGTATTGTGTAAATAATGAAAGGAATGTAAAATGTAACATGTTTAATTAAAAAAAAAAACAGGAATTTGAAAAAGTTTTCATGTATTCTTATAAAAAAAAAAATTTTATTTCAATTTTTTTTTTATTTCTTCTTATAATGTAAAAAAAAACATTTTATGTGTTAGGATATAAAATATTTTACATATATAATATGAAAAAAAAAAAAAAAAAAAAAAAAAAAAAAAAAAAATTACTGTATATTGTTATACATTCCTTTTTGTTTATATTCTATAATTTTATTTTATTTTTTTTTCTATTTAGTAATTATATAAATTAAAATATAAAATAGTTTGTTATAATTAATATTACTATACATCATTTCTAGTTTTTACTTTAAGAAAATATTTGTCTAATTTATATATATATATATATATTTATGTTATGATTATTATATAATTCATTATATTAATGATATATTATATAATTTTTCTTCTTTACAATTTTCCATATTATATTTATATTAGAAATATGATTTTTTGTTTTACATGTGTAATAATAGTATGCCTTTCTTATTATGCAATGCTAATATATAAATATATATAAAAATGGAAAAGTTAAAATTAAAGATTGAGATAAAGAGTTTTATTTATTTATTTATTATTTATTTTTATTCTTATATTTGTTTTATTAATATATCTTGTCATGAATATTTATTCATATTTCGAAATTGTTTTTCTTTCGATTGTTATATATGAGTTCTGAACATTTTCTTAGAACAATTTTTTATAAGATATAATATTATTTGTTGTATTTATATATCTATTTACATACATATTATTTGTTTAAAAAAAAATTAAGATTTATTATAAAGCAGGATATAATTTTTTTATTTTTTCTTTTCAATAATTATAACGTAACATTGATGGTAAAAAGAAAAAAAAAAAAAAATTAGCTACAAAGAAATATATAAATATATATATATATATATTGTATAATATAATAATAAATAAATTAATGTATTTATTTTATTTTATTATATATTTATTATTTACTATTTGTTTTTATTTATTTATTTATATTCTTTTATCATTTATAATATATTTCATATTTTTAATGTGTATTTTGTGTTCCTACAAAAATTTTAAAATATACATATCTATATAATTTTTTTTCTAATACATATTTTATAAAGCATTTATTATTAGAAGTATTTAATTAAAAGATTTATGATAGTTTAATAAAAACATTATAAATGTAATAAGAAAATATAATATTAATAATAGTAAATAATATGTATGTATATATATATATATATATATATATATATACATTTTATTCTTAATATTTGTAGTTCATTATATTCATATTATTATTGTTAAAATAATGATATATTAATGTTATCTTTCTTATCTGAAGAAATATCATAAGCATCCTATTATTATTATTACTATAGAACATGTTAATAAAATGATTAACAAAATAAATCATGTTATGATTTATTAAAATATATTATTTTTTTATTAATAATTTTGTAATGAAATATATATGTAGTATGTACAAATTATTTAAATACTTTATTAATTTATTTAATACATGGAAGAAATATATACTTTTATATAATTGCACATTTGAAAAAATAATTAAATATATCATAATATATTTCTTATAAATAATTATAAAAATGTTGTATTTTAAATTTCTATAAAAAAATTTAGTTGTCAAAAATTTTGTAATACCATTATTGGAGAATATTATTATATGATCATTTTTTTGTTATATATATATATATATATATATATATATATATATATCTACAGATATTTAAAAAAGATGAAAAAAAAAAAAAAAAAGAAAAAAGAAATAAGAAAAGAAAAATTTTATTTTATAAGAATCAATATAATAAGATATATATGTGCATTAAATTTTGTTATTATATATTTATTTATTAAAAAATTTTGTAAATGTATTTTTTTACACTTCTGTTTAATATTAAAAAAAAATTTATGACAAATAAAAGTTTATAAAATATAATAGATCCTCGATTAATAAATTTAATAATAATATAATATTATGTAGAATAAAACTAAACTAAGAAAAAAAAAATATATAATAAATATATTATATTAAATTATAAATAAATTAATAATTTTATGTCATTAGATAATATTATAAAGATAAAATATTATATTACATGTTAATCTCTACATTATGTAATTTATTTATTATTATTTTTATTTTTTCTTATATATATTTATTTACTGGGATTTATACATATAAATGTTTTTTTTAATAATTATATTTAGTTATTATCAAGTAAAAAAATATGATAATAGAATAATTCATGAGAAATATATATTTCATTATATCATTTATAATTATATAAATAAAGACATATATATATATATATATATATATATATATATATATATATGTTTATCATCTTTTTTTTTTTTTTTTTCTTTTTTTTATCTATTATTGTATGGCGAATGAATATATGAAAATCATGCATAAATAAGAATAGAATAAAAATTATAAATGCAAATATGTATGTATAATATATTTATTCCTAAAAATATTATTATTATATTAACTCTATATATATATATATATATAAATTTATTATTAATTAATGCATTATAAATGTATTTTAATTTTACATATTTTGTAAGGAAAAATATATATTTCAATTTTTATTATATTTATAAATATATTTGAATTTCAGCAACTAAATATTATTTTCTTCTACTCTATAAAAATGTATATGGATGGTTTGATTTTATATAAATAAATAAATAAATATATATATATATATATATTATACAAAATTATGTTATATTTACATATTGCTTTAAGTTCTCCTAAATATATTAGATGTATCCATTTTTTTTATTTAATTTACATTTTTTGTAAAATATTATTTTTAATAATTAAATTTCTACCTTTATATAAATATTTTAAATAAATGTATTTTTTTTTATTATTAATTATATTTTATTTAAAAAAAAAAAAAAAATGAATATTATTTTTTTAGTATAGTGTACTTTTTTAATCAAAGGATTCTATACTCTTTCTTTTTTTCCTTTCTTTTTTTTTTTTTTTTTTTTTTTTTTTTTTGTTCTTTTTTTTTATCTTTATCTATTGATATCTATAGATATTATGATATATATTTTAAATTATAATTATTATTGTTTTTGTTATTATAATTGCTAAATCGTACAACATAATATTTTTTAATTTTACTAATTACTTTTATTAAAAAAAAAAAAAAAAAAATTAAAAATATAAAAAAAAAATATATATATAGATTTATATATATATAAAATAAAAGTATTTATTTTTTATATATTTATATTAATAATTTTTTTTATTTTATAAGTTTAAAAATAAATTTATATTAATGATATTATCTATGTAAAATTATAGAAAATTATTTACATAATTTTTTTTTTTATTATATTTTTTTTTTTTTTTTTGTATCGATAAATATATTTATCACAATGAACTAATATATATATATATATATATATATATATATATATATATATATGTTATGTTTATTTGAATTATTTATTTATTTATTTATTTTTATGTAAATTTTTTTTTTGCATGTGTATATTTTATAATGTATAATATTATACATATAAACTAATATTATATATTATTTAAAGTATTCTTACCCTTACAATCATTTTGTCGTATGTATATTTATGATTTGATATGTTGTTATATATATGTATATATTTATTTAAATATACAATTAACATATTTTAAATTTGTATTTAATTTTGTTCTTTGTTTATGTATTTATTTTCATGTATTCTTATTTTTACAATCTAATATCACATATTAAATATGTATTAAAATTTATTAATGTATTTTTTTTTTTTTTTTTTTTTTTTTCTATTATGTTATATTTTTTTATAATTTACAAAGATGAAAATTTTATAAAATGAAATGTGCTTATCAATCTAATGTAGAAAATAATAGAAAGATGAATAATACATATATATCATCTCCTAATAAATATTCTAAAACGATAAGAACTCAGTACATTATTAGGACGAGAATAATATTATATTATGTGTTTGTAATTTTTTGGTTTTTTCATTGTTTTATTTTTATATTTACAAGATCGAACCATGTAAGTTTAATTTTTAAATATATAAGTATAATATTACATTGAATTTGTTTTAATATATATATATATATATATATATATATATATATATATATATATATTTGTGCTTTTATTTTGTAGGGTGAGTTTTATGAGAAGTGGAGAAATAAACCTAATATAAAAAGAATATGTGTTGAAAGACTTAATAGATCTTTATATGAATACCAAATAAGTAATAATTCAAACTATTTTAATAATGTTTATGCATATAATGAATATATACAAATTGATAATTATAATAATGTGATAGATTATTTGGGTAGTTATGTCAAAAATGATATTTTAAATAATTATGAGCCCATGAATATAAATAATGAATTAATAAATACAAAATGCAATATACTACTAAGAAAACAAAGAGTACTATATGAAGAAAAAACAGATGTTGTTACAACAAGTGGAGGTGCTTCAGAAACCTTAGGAGATATTCGTAATAAAATAAAATCAAGGACAGAGAGATCGACAGGAAATATATATGAAAATGGAATGTATGTACCAATGAAAGGAAAAAAAGACAAATTAAGTAACAAAAAAAATGAATTAAAACTACCAAATAAGATGGAGCATGAAAAAAAATTAAACGTTCCTACGAAAACAAATGATACACATAAAATAAATAGAATGGAATCTGAAGTAAAACCGAAAGTTATTAATTTCACAGATGGTGGATTGAATAATAAACGTATAGTTGAATATGAGGTAGTTCCTATAATTGTTACAACTAAAGATGAGGGGAATAAAAAAATTAATAGAGTTGAATATGAATTAAGAGCAAAATATGATACATCAGAAAATTCTGAGGTAAATAATAATGATACTGAAACAAATGATATATCATCTAAAGTGGAAAAAAAAAAAAATGAATCAACAATGAAAAATCAAAATGTTGCAAATGATATTACAAAAACGAAAACGGATACTACACAACAAAAAAGATTAAATAGTAAAAGTAATAATATGAATGGAGTTAAATCAAACGTTACTACTTCTAAACAAACTTCATTAGAAAAACCAAGTAATAATAATCAAATGAAACATGGTACGAATCCATTTATTGATGATGATGTATCAGATAAGAAAGAAAATTTGCAAGATAGTAATAACGGATTAAAAAAAGGTACTAATCCCTTTATAGATGAAGATGAATTAGAGGAGATACTTAGACTTGAAAGAGAGGAAAAGCTTAAAAATGAAAAAAAAAAAAATGGAGTTGATAATCAAAATAAAATAAGTAATCCACGTAGCCCAACTAAATCACATAATCAAAATAAACCAAATAGTCAAAAAGTACAAAATGAAAAAGATATTCCAAATAAATTAGATAGTCAAAATGTACCAAATGAACAAATTATAGCAGATAAATTAGATAATGAGAATAAAGAAAATACACAATGTAATAAAAATGTAAATATAAAAAAAAGTGATATTGGAATAAATGAAAAATCAAGCTTGGAAACATCTAAAGATAACCAATTAACTGGTAAAAATAATGATGCAAAAAATAAATCTGTAAAGACTTCAAAATTTAAAGACGTTTTATTAGATGTAGCCCAAGATATTGAAAATGGAATTAGTTCAGATATACTTAATAAAAATGAAAAGGGAAAAAAATTAAAAAGTGAATATACTACACAAAATGAAGTATTAAATAAAAATACAAGAAATAGAGATGATAATGATAATTTATTTGAAAAAGCATATGATCTACAAATAGAATCACAACAAGATTTTAATATATCACAAGAAAGTGGTTTAGATTATACAGATGAATATGAGGGAGATTTGAATAAGGAATATGATAGTTATTCTGATAGAGATTCCACAACTATGGAATACGAAGAATATTACGATGAATATTGCGATTATGATGACAATTACGTAGGAAATCCGATGAAATTATTTACCAGTGATATAATGAATAATTATGGAAATATTAAAAGTGGATTAAAACATAAAACAAATAAAATTGCAAGGACTGTGTTAAAAGGTATAGATGATATAGATGATGAAGAATCATCTATTAAAGAAAAGAATGAAAATAAGAATAAAAACGAAAAAGATAAAATTGTAATCGATAAAGAAGATACATCTGATAAGGTTTCTTTGTATTCAACCGATTCAGAAGGATATTTTAACAATGAAGATTATTATGGAAATGGTAATTATTACAGAAGTGATAATTATTATGATAGTGATATGTACAGCAATAGTGATGATTCTGACAGTGATGATAATAATCCTATTACTGTGCTTGCATCAGAAATAGTTGATGCGTGTGGAAATATAAAAGGGGGTGCATTAAAAGTTAAAGATCTAATTACTGAAGGTGGACCACAACTTTTAGATATTACAGCAAATGTTGTAGGGAGCAAGACTAAAGATGGATTAAACAAAGTAAAGGATATTGTTAGTAAGAAATGTGGTATTGATGTAGAATCTGACATCGATTTAGAGACCGAAACAAATCCAATAAAATGGCATCAAGTAATAAGACACAAATATAGAAAATTACATTTTGGATGGAAATTGTTTTTAAATATTGGTCCTCCAGCTGCCTTAGGAATCATAGCAGCTGGAATTGGCATAGCTAATATTGGTACGGGAATGTGGGCAATACCACTTGCCTTCATGGCGGGAATTCTTTTTTTTCAGGTTTATAGATTAACAAAAAAGATTTATTATAATAAGGGAAAAAGAAGTATTAAAGAATTATTATTGACATAATGTAATGAAATATATTTATAATATTAACAGAACAACTACATAATTACATATTATATATCGGTTTTCTTAATTTAATTTTTTTTTTTTTTTTTTTAAATTTTTATTATGTATATTTATATAAAATAATATCTCTTATTTATATGGAGTAAAATAATGTATGTAAATATTGTTATATATATATATATATATATATATATATATATATAGTATATATTTTTTTGTTATAAGTATAAAAGTTTATATATATAGTATAAATTATATTTATATATATTGATTATTATTTTAAGACTTTTAAATTATATAATAAATTTATATTAATAGAAGTAAAATTATTATTATACTTTTATATATAAATAAATAGTGTATTTTAATATTTTACGCAAGAATAATAGTAATTCTTATTATATACATGTTGAGAATATAACATAATTTATACTATATATGAAATATATTGTAGTAATTGTTTTAATTATTAATTTATATAAGGAACATATTATTATTATATGAATTTATATTTATTGAGATGTTATATATATATATATATATATTTAATTATTTAATATAATATAAATACTTTTTTATATAATATTTATTTTTTATATAATATTTATTTTTTATATAATATTTATTTTTTATATAAATTTATAGGCATATACCATATATTTTAACAGTCATTTTTAATTTTTTCTTTATTTTATTCTTATATGTGATATTATATAAGTAAGGAAGGCATCCTATTAATTTGTCTTAATACATAAAAACTATATATTATATATAATAATGGAAAAGAAGATATTAATAATTTAATATATATATAAACATTTGTTATAAAAAAAAACATATTTGTTTTATAATTTTTATTTTTTCTCTTTATAATTATAATATTTACAAATAATAAAAAGGTAGGTTTATGAAAAAATAGCATTTATTACTATATAATGTATTTTCTAAAATAATTAATATGAATTATATATATTTGTATAAATTTTATAAATATATATTATATTATTTATAAGAAATGTTCATATAATTTGTTTTATAAATATTATAATAATATTATATATATATATATATATATATATATATGTGCATATAAATTATATTTACAAACATATAACTAAAAAAATTAGTAACATAATAAATAAAACCAAATGATTTGAAAATACTAAAGTGATTTAAAAAAGGTTATTATAAAAATTATAGTTTATATATATATATATATATATATATATATATATTTGTTCCGGTTTAATTTAACTATAAAATATGTTTCCTTTAATATCTTTGTAAAAAATCAAAACGTTTAATAATATACCTAAGTATTGGTATTCCAGAAAATATATGAAAACTAGGAGACAAACATACTGAAGATTTAATTACATGATCTGCTATGGTGGATGGTTTATTTTTAATATTTTCGTCTACTAAATTATCAATAAAAATATTATCAAGACAATCTACTAAATATAATGCTCTCCTAAAAAACGGTTTTTCGTTTTGTTCATTTATTTCTTTCATTTCTTCATGGTATTCTTCAAGTAAAGATTCTAAGTTAACATTTCGAGTTGATTTATTATTATGTATTTGACCATTTGTCTTTATGTTATTTGTGTCTTTGTCGTACTTTATTTCACTTACCTTTTTATTTTGGTTTATATACGATGTTCTTAATGATTTATTATTATTATTGTATGATTCTGTAAGCATCCTATTTTGTTTTATATAAATATTGTCATATATATTATGTGATAATATCTATGGTGGGAGAAAAAAGAAGAGACATATAAATAAATATATATATATATATATATATATATATATATATATATATATCATGATATTACATAATATATAAAATTTAAAATTATTAAAATATATATATTATCATTTACCTTATATAATGTATTAATGGATATAAAAAATAAAAAAACTAATAATATTTGTATGAAGAATTTTATTTTTCTTTTTATAAATATATTACAATTATGCTTATCCATTTTGTCATTTCAGCTTATAAATTATTTATAATTTTTTGTAAGGTAAAATATGATTTCTTTGTGCTTTATATATTTTTTTTTTTTTTTTTTTTTTTATATATTGATGATTTATTTTGTATTTTAATTAAATAATATTAAACTTTAGTTTAAAAGTCAAATAATTTTAAAAATTATGAGTAATTAGAAAAAATAGTAAATGTTCTATGAACAAATTATTTGTTATATTTTTGGTAAAAAAATAATTATTTAAACATGTGAAAAAAAGAAAAAAAAAAAAAAAAAAAAGAAAAAAAAGAAAAGAAAAAAAAAAGAAAAGGAAGCATAAACAGAAATTATATAAATAATATTATATATATATATAATATTTATAATTATTGATATATACCATTATTTCAGCCTGACGTCAATATTTAATAGTATTATTTATATACAAGTTTATATTTTAAAATTAGACAAATAAAAAGAATTTTATATAATAATTTATTTACATATATATAATTGTAATTTTTTTTTAATATTAATATATACTTTTTTTTTTTTTATAAATAAATTTTTTATTTTAGTGGTTTAATATTTTATAATTTAATAATATGTTAAAATTAATTATTTAATAAAATAATATATTAATATATATTATATATATATTGTTTAGGATCGTAGAATTATATATATATATATATATATATATTTCTTCTTTAAAAAAAATAAAATTGAATAATATATTCCTTTCAATTATTAAAATTTTAATTAATTCTTTTTTTATATAATATATATTCAATAATTTAAATTTATATATATATTTAATATATATATATATATATTATAAATTTTATATTTGTAGATTATTTTTTTTTAAATATATTTATTATATTATGTAACAATACATTGATAAAAAAAAAAAAAAAATATATAATATAATATATAAATACAATTATTATATTATTCTTTTGATTAATCTCATGCATTAATAAATATGAATATGATATTTATTTATAATGAATATCATTATGTATAGTTAGATCTATAAATAAATTAATAGAGAAAAATAAAATTAAATTATTATATTATGTATAAAATATTATCAAACAAGTCAACAAGCGTTTACTATATTATAATAACCTTTTTAATAAATATTTTGTGATACATTTATGTATTTTTTCTTTTTTTTAGAGGGTTATATATTTATATATAAGAAATATAAAAAACTCAATTAATTAAATAATATTTTTAATATATTTACCCTTTTAAAAATATGATTCATAATATATATTTTAGTTATTGTTAAATACATGAAAAAATTTTTAGAAATTTTCTATATTGATGTTATATATTATATTTAGATTTTAATACTTATTCTAGATAGTTAACATTAAATCGTAAAAAATAAAAAAAAAAAAAAAAAAAAAAGAAAAAAAGAAAAAAAACCAAAAAAAAAAAAAAAAAAAAATTAATAAATAGAATAATATATTCGAATTATAAAGAAATGACTTTTTAATTTTACGTGAATAAATATATTAATATATATATATGTGGACATAATTTAAATTCAAGAACTATGACAATAAGAATGGGGAATATTCAATATTTTAATATATATAGGAATAATAATAAAAAAGAAAAAATATTGAAAGAATTATATATATATATATTTGTTATTTTAAATATATATTTTTTTTCGATTAATATATTATAACAGAATTTTTTTTTATTTATTTATTTTTTTTTTTTTTGAAGAAGAAGATAATATGTAGAATATAAAGAAAATATGAATTTCTTTCATGTTAAAATATATTCATTGCTTTTTATTTTAAGGATTTTTGAAGTATTCCATACGGTAGAATATATTAAATATCATAAGAAATAGTTATTACATGCTAATAGCAGTTTATATGATTTTGAATTTATTGCATATTCATTATATGGATTTCGTTTTTTATTTATCATTCATAATGATATAAAACGAAGATAATAAAAATAAATAAATATATATATATATATATATATATTTATTTATTTATATGTATTAATTTCTATAGGATGACATTAATATTTTTAAATATAAACATGAAAATCATGTGTGGGTAGAAAAATTCATACTTTTTAGATCATTGTGTGAAGTGTTGAAAGAGAAGAATATAAAAACACAAATAACCGAATGTGATTTAATATATGAAAAATTGGAGAAAGAGAATTCACAAGAATATAGTAATTTAATAAAAAGTGCGGAATGTGATTATTACTATAAAAGAAAAAAACAAAGAGAAAAGACATTACAGGATAAAATTGTAAGACATGAAATGAACGAATATTATAATATGAGAAATAAATTAATTATTGATAAACCATTTAGTACATCAGAGTATAATGAAATAATAAAACATTATACAAAACGAAGAATAAAAGATATATTATATAAAATGATTTTTAAAGGAAAAAATTTTTGGAAAAACTTATCATATACCTTACGTACTCTAGGTACTGCTTCTACCATATGTTTGTTAATTGTTTGTTTTGCGCCATGTGCTGGATCAACAACTTTGATTGCTCCTGTTTTAGGTGTTTGGGGTGTTTTTGTATTTTTAGTTATTATTTTAATTGTAGGGTCATGGTTTCTTACTACATGGTTATGGCCACATAAGGATTCATATAATAAAAAATATAGAGTATAATATTTTATATATATCAAATTTATACGCATAAAAATTAAAATATTTATTTATTCAAATTATTAATATATTTGTATTTTACATTATTCTTATTTTAATTATTATATATTTGTTATTTGTTTTTTTTTTTTTTTTTGTATACTAGTTATATATTCGATTTAACTATATTTAGTTCATATTATTAAAAATAAATTTTAAAAAGAAATATTAATTATTCTTTTTATTTATAAGTACCTGTCTGTTTTTATTCTTAAATAGAAATAGTTTTGAGAATATTTCAAAATATTCATATCATAGTGTATGTATAATTATTTTAATTAATTATAGGTTAAAAAAAAAAAAAAAAAGAAAGAACAAAAAAAAAAAAAACAAAAACTTATTGATGTTTTATACACATAAAATGCTTTTGTTTTTATTTATTCGATTTTTTAATATATGATATGTATTTTATTTTGTTAAAAAAATATATATATTCATAACATATATATTTTTGTTTAAAATTTTTCTTAGTATAATAATAATAATACCTAAAAAATAATATGCACATAAAATATATATGTGAAAATAAAACTTATTATATGTTATTCGTAATATATTCCATTAGAAAAAACAAGTAAAAATATTAAGAATAGTAAGATACTATAAGAAACGTTTAAAAGTTTTACATTATTGTATATTTAAAAAAATATTTTAAAAAAATATTTTAAATATTATTCTGTCATTCATAATTAATGTGTTATTTCTATAAACTAGATATAATTTTTTTTTCTCATATTCATATTAACTATATATATATATATATATATATATATATATATATATATAATTAAACTAACTTTTATATGTTTATTTAATTTTTTAATTAATAAAGAATAAATAGTTTTTAAATATTATATAGCATTTTAAATTTATTATTATTATGATTATTATATATATATATATATATATATATATATATATATATATATTTACCAAATGTGTAAATGAATTTATTGTTATAAATATAAAACAAATTAATTATTAATGAAAAAAAAAAAAATTGATTAATTTTATTTTAATTAAATTTTTATGTAGTATATACTATATATTTTTATGATTTATAAAACATATGGAGGTATATATCCCTGTGTACTGTTAAAAATATTATATTTGTATGATTCAATTTTTTTATTAAAATCCATAAGATCTATAATAATAAAAACAAGATATTTGAAGTCTTCTTTATTCATGATATTATCTATATTTTTACGTAATTTGTTTTTCACATAATCAACATTGCTATATATATAAGATTGAATAAGTTCTTCAAGTTCTTTTTTATCGTTAGTATTTAAAGTCATATCTCGCATTATATAACTTATAAATCTCATATTAATAAGTTTTCTACTTCCATTAGATGTATTCAATATATGATCTATTATATTATCTAATTTTAAGGAATATTCTAAATCTGTTTTTTTTTGTACTATTTTTGGTTCATTACATTTTGTAATAGTTTGCTTACATTTTTCAAGATTATTTTGTACATGTTGTTGTAATTGTTTTCTTCCATTTGATTGTTCGTTTTTTCTTATAAGTTTTTGATTATTTCGTTTTGTATTTGTATTTGTATTTGTGTCTGTTTTTTTATCTTTTTTATTTTGATTTATATTATTCTCTGTTAAATATCTACTTTTATATAAATTTTGTATACCATATTTATCCTTTTTTATTTCAGTTGATTTTTTAAATACATCCTAAATTTAAAAAGAGGATAGTAAATTATATATTAATATTATAGAAATTATGATGTTATAAATACAATATAAATAAGATATATATATATATATATATATATATATATTTTTGTTAATTTTATTTATCTTACACTATGTATTAATAAAAATATATCGACTAATACTAAAATATATATTAATTTAAAATATATAAATGTCATCGTTGTATTAAAATAATTTAACTTTTTTTTTCTTTTTTTTAAATATATATTTTATATATATATTTCATTCTAGATAATTAAATATATATATATATATATATAAATTTAGTATAAAGGAGAACAAAAGAAACATATATTAATCCAGTTTCTATTTATAATATATATAAGAAAACAAAATAATAATAATAATAATAATAATAATAATAATTAAAGTAAATAAACATGTTATGTTTAAAGAAAAATATTATAATTTTAATTTAAGCGCTATTAGAAATATATATATATATATATATATATATATATATATATATATATATTGTATTATTTAAGAATTATTATTACATAATTAGAATTATATTTTAATAAAATTGAATTATATATATTATACTAACATTATATTTTCATTATGATGTTTTTATATTAGATTTAACTCTTTGTATTAAATATAAGCGAATATAAAAATAGATTTTTAGTACATGCATTAAAATTAATTAATTTTAAAAAAGGAAGAAAGCGTAATTCAATATATAATCTATAAGAATTTTTTATATGCTAGAATAATGTTTTTCTAATATAACATAAACATATATTTTCTAATTCTAATACCATAATAGTTATTTTTAATTTATATAAATCAAGAAACAAATTATGTATAAATTATAATATATTTAATAATGTAATAATAATTTAAAATATATACTATAGAAAATAATAATATATATATATATATATATATATGTGATAAATGATTCTTTGTAAAGTATTATATAATTTATCATATGTTATAAATATATATATATATATATATATATTTGCATATTTATATAATTTTATTAATAATATTAAGAAATAATTAAATAAATATTAATAATATTTTAAATGTTGATTATATCTAAATATATATATATATATATTACAATATTAATAGTTCATTTATTACATATATCTATATTTCGTAGGGTAAAAAGATATAAAAATTATCTTAGAAAATATTAATTTAGAAATATTTATATATTGTTATTATTTATTTATTTTTTTTTTTTTTTGTGCGTTTCTTTTTTCGTATATTTCATATATATTTCTAAAAAATATTTCTAAATAATTTAAAATAATTATAATAACTTTTCTTTTAATAACGAATATATATTTATTTGTTCAAAATTGAAATATATAATTAATATATTAATTATATTAACATTAATTATTAAAAATATAAAATTATATATATATATATATATTTATACTTATATTTTATATAATTGAAAATTATATATTATCACATTTGTGAAAAATATGTCGAGGGAATATGATTTCGATTCATTGTATTTGAAAAATAAAACGGACTATTAATTCCTAAGAAAAGAAAAAAAGGAAGAAGAAGGGTATGAAGAGATATAAAAAGAAAGTATAAATAAATTTTATGAACGTGAAAATTATTAATATTATATTTAAAGATATATGTATTATATTATCATTAGAGTTAGTTTTGAATTTGTTTTTAAAACCATGCTTATTATAATATTAATATAAAATTTTTTAAGAATGTATGATGTTTATATTATATTTAATTTATATATATATACATATGGCAATTTTATTCCTGTATTAAAATGAATGAATGTTGTATATATATATAATAATAATAATGTAATTGTTAAAAATATTATTTTATTTTGAGTTTCATTGAAGGATTGATTATAAATATAAGAAGAAAATGAAAATTATTTAATAATAATATATATGAATATAATAAAAGTATATTCTTAAGAAAAGCAATGAGTCAATATACTTATAAAAAAAAAAAAAAAAAAAAAAAATACATATAAATAACAATATATATAAAAATATATATATATTGTTAAAATTAATATGTTATATTAGTGCCTTGGATAATATTTTAAATTAAAATACACGTCAGAAACCTTCATAATATTTAAAGAATATATTGTAAAATTACGAATGTGTTAAAGCATTAAAATATTACAATATAATACTTTTTTTTTTATTTGAATATATTTTTATTGTGTTAACATTCAATTTTTTAACATGCGAAAGTGTTATATATGAAAAATAATAAGAATACATAGGAAACATATAATTTATATATATATACACTTGATATATTCAAAATAAAAAAAATATAAATAAACAGGTATATATATATATATATATATATATATATATATATATATATATATATAGGTTCATAATAAACAGAGCATCTGTTATTTTTCTGATGATACGTTATATTATTATAATTCGAGCTTATGTATTTATATATCATCATATTATAAACATTGCACGAAATATAATTTTATTTTGTGTATTTTATATTATAACAATTAAAAGGGTACATCACATTTTACAATATCAATTGCTAGTACGCATATTGGTTGTATAAAAAAGGCGTACACAAAAGAAAAAGACGTTCAATTTCATAAATATAAGTGTTTATATATATATACATATATATATATATTTATTTATTTATATTCTAAATAATATATATGTGTATGTTTTTTTTTTTTTTTTTTCATTTTTTGTATTAATAAATATTTTTTATAGCCAATTAAGAAAATAATTTCGATACATAAATTATATTATTATATATATTTTTAAAAAAAATTTATATATTGTTTCATACAATTAAATAAAAGCAAAATAAATATATCAACTATTATATGAAATTCTTCTGAGATTATTTTATGTTTTTATACATTATTTGATTTTATATATATTGAAAAAACAAAATTAAAGAAATTAATTAAAAAAAAAAGAAATATATATATATATATATATATATATATATATGTATAACTTGAAATAACTTAAAATGTTTTATTTCTTTCCTTTTCCATTATTTTTTATTTAAAAATTATATATACCAAAATAGAATTTAATATAAAATATATTTTATTTACATATTTGAATGAAAAAATATATTTTTTTAAATTGCAATATTAATATATTTAATAATTTCAAGAAAAAAATTATATGT
>FMKE01000002.1:0-78517 GCA_900097035.1 Plasmodium blacklocki (nom. inval.)
TAAAATACAATTAAAATACGATATAATGTAATATAATTACAATTATAATTAATAAATATTATGAAAAATATATTTAGAACATTTATATTTTTAGAACATTTTATAATAGAAATAATCTATAATAAAATCTTAAATAGTTTATCAAGTGGTTAAATATAAATAAATATAAATATATAAATTAATTTTTTTTTTTTTTATATATTCTAATAATATTTCGTATTTGTTATAATAAATATAAATAATTAATAAATTATGAATATTTTTGTACAAAATATTTTTGTTTCATTATAAAAAAAAAAATATCTACAACATATACTACATATATATTTGGTTTTCGGATACGTACCTCACCGAGATATATGTATTTTTATGTATTTGTAGATACGGGTATTTTTGTAGATATGGGTAGGTATTTTTAACAGAATATTTTTTCTAACATTAGAATTTTAATAACAGACGTATTTTTCAAAAACACCACAATTTTAATATCATAAGAATTGTTCTAGCACAATAATATTTGTTTTTATTTTTTTTTTATTTTTATACATATATATTTCGATACATATTTTTGTATCGAATGTATGTATGTTTTTTTATATTTAATTTATTTTAATATTATTATTATTTATTTTTTTTTCTATTCGATAAATATTGATATATATTTTTTTCGATACATATTTTTGTATCGAATGTATGTATGTTTTTTTATATTTAATTTATTTTAATATTATTATTAATTAATTTTTTTTCTATTCGATAAATATTGATATATATTTTTTTCTATAACATGTATATAGATATGTTTATGTAACTATTGCTTTTTTTATTATATTTCAGTTATAGGAAACGTATTTTTTAATATATATAATAAATATTAAATTCATTTATATAAATATTCTGCAACAAAATTTTTTTTATAATAAATAGATATGATCTATCGATTTTTCTCGACACGTTTATATATATTCGATTAAAAAAACATATATATTTACCACATATTTTTTATATATGTTTGGTTATTTTTCATATAGTTTATTTCAATACAAAACAAAAAACAATAATAATAGTACAACTAATAATAATAAATTAATATTTATACTAACAACACATATATAAACCACAAGAAAATACAATAGATAGTTATTAAAAATGGAAAAAGCATATAAGAAAATGAAATTTTCACTATATTTCAAATGTTGGCGCTAAAAGGGGAAGGGGGGAAAGTTTCCACACTAGATATCAGTACATAACACTATGGAAACAATATATATATAGGTATATATAACAATATATATCACTATATTTATATATTTATCACTATATTTATATATTTATCACTATATTTATATATTTATCACTATATTTATATATTTATCACTATATTTATATATTTATCACTATATTTATATATTTATCACTATATTTATATATTTATCACTACATATAACAATATATATCACTATATTTATATATTTATCACTATATGAAACAATATATATATCACTATATTTATATATTTATCACTACATGTAACAATATATATAACTATATTAAACACTACATATAACAATATATAACTCAATATTTATCGCTACATTTATTTATATAGGGAAATGTAGTAAATAATAAATTTATATATTTTTGTTTCATTTAAATGATATGCCGAAAAAAAAATTTTAATAAACAAAATATATAAATAAAAAGACATAAATGTAACCATGGGGAAAGGAACTAACGGTTGCAAAACTGACGATCATTGTTTCCAGGAAGAAAGTGCCGAAAATAACGGTATAGGAGATCTCTGCAAAAATAAACAGGGTGGTGGCGGCAGCGATAATGATTGCGATATAGGAAAAGGTTGGAAACCTATATCTAGTGTGGTTAGTAGCCACGGTAGTGGCGAGGTACCCGACACCGTTAGTGGTAATGGTGAAGTGTTTTTGCCCACACGACGCCAATGCATATGTACGCAAAATCTTAGTGGCGTCACTAGCGCCGACGATTTAGTCAAGAGTATGATGAAAATATCTGTACATCAAGGCCACAATTTGGGAAAATACTACAAACAAAAAGCGGATACACAGGGAACAGAAGGTGGTGGACGTGGTGGCGAAGAGAAGAAAAAAGAGAAAGAGAAGGAAGAACAGGAAGAAGAACAAAGTTGTGACACTACTACTTATGACGTCTCGGCCTGTAATGCTATGAAATACAGTTTTTATGATTTACGAGACATTATTCTGGGTTACGACAATTTAGAACATGGTGGATCGGGTATTGAAGGGAAACTTAAAACCTTATTTGGTGGAGATGGTGGTGATGGTGGTGGTGGTGATGGCCAAAGTGGTGGTGATGGTGGTAGCGGTAATTCGCGCCAAGAGTGGTGGGAATCACACAAAGAATGTGTTTGGAAATCTATGATTTGCGGGTACAAAAGAGGCAAATATGATGTAACGCGTGGCGAAGAAGGTGGTGAGATACCAAGTGGATGTACTGAAACTGCACCTGATGATAACTATTTCCCCTTACCCAAAAAACCTGCCGAAGGTACCGCGTACCAGTTTTTGCGGTGGTTTGCCGAATGGTCGGAAGATTTTTGCAGGCAACAAAAAAAACAAAAAAACATGTTAGAATCGTCCTGCAAGTGTTACAAGTGCAATAGTGAGGACACTGAGAGTGGCGAGGAATGTGGCGACAATTGCGATAGCGACTGTAATGAGCGATGTGGTGGCAAATGTAAAGAATGCGACCAAGAAAAAGAAAAATGTACTGAAGCGTGTCGAGCGTACAAACAATTTATAAAGAAGTGGGCAAAAGAATACAAAGAACAAAAAGAGAAATATACTGAGGATATGGGTAAATACAATGATCATATGGTGGCAAGTGATAAAGATACGGCCCAGAAATATTTGAAGGAACAACTAAACAAAATATGTAGTGATGATAATGGTTGTAATTGTATGGATCAAACATCATCACAAGATGGTAGTGATGTGTCACAGTCGTTGCCACGATCGCTACAACCAATACCTGATGGGTATGCAGGTAAATGTTCGGGGGCAAAAGAGGCGGAATCACAAGACAGTGGTAGTTTTGTTGAGGGTGATGGAGGTGTTGGAGGCACTACTGTTATGCCAGAAGATGATGGCAAATCCAAGGGTACTGGCGGCGACAAGGGACCGGGTGGTGGCGCCGGCGAACCATCACCGGAGGGAGCGTCATCAGAGGGTGGCGTGTGGGAAACATTAACAACCATTGTATATACTTTTACGGGCCTCGCTGTTGCAAGTGTTGGACTAGTTGGAAAAATAGTTACAACAGCAGTTTTAGGTGGAAATTGTGGCAGTGGTGGCGACCAAGTTAGTGGCGGCGGCAGCCACACGACACATGGTAGCGAAAGTGACGGCCACTCGCATGGTAGCCAAGAAGGTGGCGCTAACCATAGTGGTAGTTCTGGCACCGGTTCCACAGGGAACCAAAACCCTGGAAGTCCACGACCTGGCGCTAGTGGTGAAGACCAGAGGCAACAGCAACAACAACAACAACAACAACAACAACAACAACAACAACAACAACAGCAACAACAACAACCACAGCCGCCACCAGGTGGTGGTGATGCAGCACGTGGACCACGATTCGTACCACCACAACAATCGCCACAATTACCCCAAATATTAGGTGCGACGCTACCCTTATCTGTAGGTATAGCGCTCGTCTCGATATCGTACCTCCTACTAATGAAGGTAAGAAATACATATGCGTGTTGTGGTATATATGTATGTGTTGGTGGATGTATGTGTTTGTGGTGAATATGTATATATATGTTTTGTATATGTATATATGTATGTGGGTATGTATATATGTTTGTGGGTATGTATATGTATTGAAAAGGAAATATTGAAATATATTTCTTGAAAAAAATAAAAAGATATATCGAAATATATTAATTGAAAAAATAAAAAAAAGATATATCGAAATATATTTCTTAGAAAATAAAAAAAAAAAAAATGAATATAAAAACATATTTTTTCAGAAAAAAAAACAAAAAAAAATTATGTTACAAAAAAGAAGGAGAAATTTTGATAAAATAAAAAATGAAAACGAAATTATTAGGAAAAAAAAATGAGAAACAAGTTTATTTATAAAAAAAAAAATTAAAAAAAATTCACTTAAAATAAAAAATTAAAAAAAAATTTCTTAAAAAAAAAAAAAAAATAAGAAATTTTCATCAAAAAAAAAAATAAAAAAAATTTCTTGAAAAAAAAAAAAAAAAAAAAAAAATAAAAAAAATTATTAGGAAAAAAAAATGAGAAAAAAGTTTATTTATAAAAAAAAAAAATTAAAAAAAATTCATTTAAAATAAAAAATAACAAATTTTCATAAAAAAAAAAATAAAAAAAAATTTTCATAAAAAAAAAAAGGAAAAAAAAATTTTCATAAAAAAAAAAAAAAATTTAATAAAAAAAAAATAAAAAAAAATTTTCATAAAAAAAAAAATAAAAAAAAAAGTTTTATTGGAAAAAATAAAAAAAATTTTCATAAAAAAAAAAAAAAAAAAATTTTCATAAAAAAAAAAAAATTATTTAAAAAAAAAAAAAAAAATTTATTTAGAAAAAAAAAAAAAATTTATAAAAATAAAAATTGAAAAAAATATTTGTTAAAATATATATATATATATATATTGGTACTATAAGAACTAAATGAGAAAAAAAAAAAAAAAAAAATTTATATCCACATATATACATATATATACATATATCCACACTTATATACATATATATTTCACCTACACCTATATTCATATATATATACCCCCACATGTAACCACATACACATATATTTTTAATTTTTTTTGTAGAAAAAACCCAAAAAAAAACCCTCTACCAGACCATTTTATCGTGTGGTCGAACTACCGGAAAAAGTGTCAAAAAAATACGATCCACGATATCGTGGCAAACGATATATTTATGTTGAAGGAAATGGAGAAGACACGACCACAGATACTACCGCCGCAAGTGATAGTGATACGGGTAGTGAGTATGAAGAAATATTTGTGTCACGTACACCTAAATATAAAACTTTGATAGAAATCATACTGGAACCTAGGAATAGAGACAACACACATACCACACATACATCACATGGTGGTGACACGGACACATATGGTGATGCACACAACACACATATGACATATATATCGCATGATATAGATGCTAACATTCCTATATATCATACCCATAATACGTATGACACACATGTTGATATACCCACAAATATGTTGGTATCCAACATGTTACAAAGAAAACATATACATAATATATGTGACACACATATACGTGATACACATATACCTGACGTACATATACATAATATATGTGACGGACACATACGTGACATATCTATTGGTGACATACCGACAAATAAACCTATTAATGATAATGGGTTGATCCAACTGAAACAGGGATTTATCCCAAACATTTTACAATGTACAAAAACGGATCTCTCTAATGAAAATTCCATTGATGTTAATATGTATATGGAGAGACAACCTAATATTTTGGATGATAGGATGGATGAAAAACCTTTTATTACCCAAATTAAAGATAGATATTTACGTCATGGTGGTTATGATCATATTTATAATATTAGTTGGAATGTTCCAACACACACAAATATGGAAACCAATACTGTGGATGACCCAAAATATGTGGCACAAAAATGTGTCTCACCATATAGTGGAGCACCAACCCATATATATACTGGAACGGATTTAATCAGTGATTCTCTAAGTGACAATATTGATATATATAGTGAGATACTCAAAAGGAAAGAAAAGGAATTATTTGGGACAAAATACACATAAAAAACCATATGTAGTGTTACCACATATACATGTCGTGACATAACAACATGAATAAAGTAACATATATAGTTACACCACACGTGGTAACATCACAAAATACATGTAATTATATCACGATATAGTGATGCCACTGTACCATTGGATCTATTTGATAAATGGTTAGATAAACATCGTTACATGTGCGAAAAGTGGAATAATAGCCAACAGATCTATATATTAAGTGTCCCATAAAACGATATGAGTATATAACTCCAATTCTATTAATAATAGATATAAATTCTTATATACAAATATATCTATATAAATTATTAGTGATCCTAATGATCCATCTACCATTGATGTCAATAGACTTCATGAAGAAAGCACTAATCTAGTTTTTTTTTTGGAAATTTATATTTGAATTCATGGATTTAACAGAATATATTATTAATGATAGTAATACTAATCATTATGTTTATGATCCCTATGATGACCTATGGCGCAAAAAATATATAGAACCATACATAAATCCCATTTTTGTGGAAACTTTTAAAACATCTGTTAAAAGGAAAATGAATTTTAAATATATATAGTGTGAATATATATTCATTTTTTTTTTTCCCTGTATTCAAAAAAAAAAAATACTTATTTAAATATATTTTAAAAAAAAAAATTTCTTATTTTCTCAATATAGTTTTTAAATAAAATATTCTTTACATTCATATTATATTATATTATATTATATTATATTTTATTGATTGTAATTGTTATTATATATATATTTGGAATGACATGACTTTATATATATTCTGAAAGAATAATAGGTTTTTATAATTAATAATTATATATTAAGAAGGGAAAAAAAAAAAAAAAAAAAAAATATATCTAAACATCAAACGATTTTTTATAGTAATAATGCTCATAGTACTTAGGAGTAAAAACCATGAACTAATAAAAAAGTATAAAAATATTAATAAAATAAAAATATTATTATAATAATATCAATGTTATCATACGAATATATATGGTTTTATTTTAGAAAATCCCGTTCATCAACCATATATGCGCGAACCACTACTAGAATATATGATAAGAATATACGTTTTCAAAAAAAACCTACCTTTGGAAAAATAAAATATTTTTCCTACCTTTTACATATATATATATATATATATATATATATATATATATAAATATTCATACATATATATATATATATATATATATATATAAATTCATACCTATAAAATGAAAACTAATAATTTTACATTCGTAGTTTGTTATGTTTCAATATATTATACTTTTAATAACATTATTGTAATTATTATTTATAATTGCACAATATATATTTTTAATATATATATATATATATATAAAATACTATTTAAAACTGTATATATTTAATGTAAAAAATAATATATATGTATAATATACGTATATAATTTTAGAAAACAAAAAATAGATATATTGAATTGTGCAATAACAATATATTAACAATGAGGGACAAAAAAAAAAATAAAACGTAAAATATAATAAAAAGCATTTACATATAAGATTTGTATTTTAGAAAAAATAACGAAAATATTATGAATATTAAATATATATATATATATATAATCATGTTTATAACATATACGAAATATTGGTGTTCCACTACGTACAAATAGATGTAACCATTATCAACTAGTTAATACAATGTATTTTTTATGTTTTAAAATTTTGAAAAATAAATATATTTAAATAAAATATAATAATGTATTTAATAGAATGAATATATATTATAAAATACGAAAAATATATTATTTCAATTTATTATTATTATTAGTTTTTTTTTAATATGCATATTATATATATATATTTTTTGGGAATAAAATAATAACAAAAAACAAAAAATTAAAGAAAACGTTTTAAAAAAAAATATATATAAAACGAAATAATAAAACCGACAAAAATATACATATTATAATTATTCGTTTCAATTATTAATATTAGTTGTTTTTAAATTGATATAAATGATATTTATATAATGTCTTATGTTTTTATTATAATTTAATTTTAAAATTTTTTTTTTTATTTCCTTTTTTTAATTTGCTTGTAGCTGTACCGATATTAAAAAGGAACCAAACGTTATTAATTTGATTTAATTTTCAGTATTCTCGGATACGTTTCATTTTAACTTTATATTAATTTTTTTTTATTTTATACCGTATATTTCATGTTATGTATTTTGTATTATTTTATGATATTTATTTTTTTTAAATACATTACATATTTATTTGTATTAATTGAATTATTTTTTTATATTTGTAATAATTGAATTATTTTTTAATATTTGTAATAATTACATTACATGTTTATTTGAAAACCAACATTTAGCAATTATGCAAATTTATGCATTATTAACAAAGTAAAAAAAAACAAAAATGGGAAATTCAACTTATATTTATGGTATATGTCCGTCCTTCTGTATATAAATGTTTTTTTGAAAAATAGGTGAAATTATAAAAATGGTAATAATTGGTATGGTAGAAATATATGAAAATTAAAAAATATATCATTGAAAAACCATTATTCAATTATATATACTCCAATATATATTCATAATATTTTTGTGTACTCCTTTTCAAATAAAAGTTGTAATTTATATATATTTTGGGTTATTTTTTTTGTTCTGTACGTTTTTTCTCGCACGTATCGCAAAAATATTTGGGTACATATTAATATATGACATTCATAACTAAAAATGATATATCTGTATGAATAAATAGTAAAAAATGGTTTCGTTTATTAAAATATTTTTATTCTTTCTAATACTCATTTTGTGTATAAATGAAACGGTAATATGTTCAATAAATGAAACTCAAAATAAAACTGTGAGTAAAACTTTAAATTATAATGATAATATCCATCAATTAAAATCGATGATTGCAAATGATGAACTCCATAAGAATTTAACAATATTAGAAAAATTAATTTTAGAATCGTTAGAAAAAGATAAATTAAAATATCCTGTTATTGAAGAAGGAACTGACCAATTGTTAGATATATCGACATTTAAACAAAAAAATTTTAGGAATACCAATAATAAAAAATTCGTCATCCCTACTGCCCAATCATCGTTTCACGATATTGTAAAATACGAACATTTAATGAAAAAACAATTAATAGAAATATATAATTCTAATATTTCAGATATAATTAAAAAAAAAATATTTATTGTACGAACACTGAAAACAATAAAATTAATGCTTATACCATTAAATTCGTACAAACAAAACAATGATTTAAAAACTGCTCTAGAAGAATTAAATGATGTATTTAAAGAGACTAAAGTTCAAAGGAAAGAAATAAGTCAAATAGGTGACCATGAGACATATTTTGGTAATTTATTATCGCCTTTTAAAAATTTATTTTCTCGTGTATATGATAATCACCCATCACAGCAAATAGAAACCAAAAGGGAAGCACTTATAATAGGGCATAAAAAAATAGATGTAATGGACACTAACGATTTTTTTTTCACGACCAACTCAAATATAAATTTTATGGAATCTTTAGATGATATAACACATCAGTACGGATTGGGTTTGATTAATCATTTGGGTCCACATCTTATAGGTAAAAAAAATATATACGTAATAGTTATAAATTTGTTTGTTTGTTAACATATTTATTTGTTAACACATATATATATATATATATACTCCACCTGTATACACGAATACACACACATATATTTTTTTTAATAGCCCTGGGACATTTTATAGTATTAAAACTAGCACTAAAAAATTACAAACATTATTTCGAAGCCCAAAACACAAAATTTTTTAGTTGGCAAAAAATTTTAGAATTCTCCATGTCTGATAGATTTAAAGTTCTCGATATGATATGTGACCATAAATCTGTATATTACTCGGAAAAAAAACGTAGAAAAACTTATTTAAAAGTCGACAGGTCAAAAACATCTATGGAATGTAATATTTTGGAATATCTAGTACATTATTTTAATAAATATCAGCTAGAAATAATAAAAACTACACAGGACACCGATTTTGATTTACATGGTATGATGGAACATAAATATATAAAAGATTATTTCTTTTCATATATGTGTAATGATCCTAACGAATGTATAATTTATCATACGAATCAATTTAAAAAAGAAGCGTACGAAGAAAACACGTTTCCCGCAACAGAAACTCATCATGAAATAAGTGCATATAATTTATATTTAAATTATTATTATTTCATGAAACGTTATAGTTCATATGGAACAAAAAAAATATTATATGTCCATTTATTAAATTTGACTGGACTTTTAAGTAATGAAATATACATATATATATATATATATATATGTATATTGTCATATTTAAATATATGTATACATGTGTTTAATTGTATATATCCCAATAGAAATATTTTATTATTTATATTATTTTAATAGATCATAATACAAGAGCGTATGTCACATCACTTTATTTACCAGGATATTATAACGGTAAGGAAATATATATATATATATATATATGTGTGTGTGTGTGTATATTTAATCAAACAAATAATATAAATGACATCATGATACTTTACTTTTTATTTAGCTGTCGAAATGTCTTTTACCGAAGAAAAAGAGTTTGCGCACCTTTTTGAAAAATTATTACAATGTAAATAAACATAAATTTATATATTTGTCATATATATATACTAAATATTTCTCATATATATATACGAATTAGTATATATGATTTCTATTTCATGTATT
Source organism: Plasmodium blacklocki (nom. inval.) (assembly GCA_900097035.1). Taxonomy (NCBI): domain Eukaryota; phylum Apicomplexa; class Aconoidasida; order Haemosporida; family Plasmodiidae; genus Plasmodium; species Plasmodium blacklocki (nom. inval.). Next base: position 10,602 of record FMKE01000002.1, read on the forward strand.
TATAACATATATATATTACATGTATTTTGTGTATCCCAAAACAAATATATTATATATATATTTTATTTTTAATAGGTATTGAGAAATGTCATGCTGACCAACCATACACATTATCAAAAGATAGTAATTTGTTTAATGATATAACAAAATGTGATTTGTGCAAAGGAACATTTTTATATTCTAATAGTAATATAAAAAAATGACGGTGTGAATATACATATATATATAATCACACACATATATATGATTTTTTTTTTTATTAGTGAAATTCGATGAGGTTCCTTCGATGATACAGAAATTTTACGTATATTTATCTAAAGGGCTAAAAATACAAAAAGTTTCGTCACTAATGAGAACGTTAGATATATATCAAGATTACAGTAATTTCCTATCACATGATATTAATTGGTACACGTTCCTATTTCTGTTTCGACTTACAAGTTTCAAACGTAATAATAATATACATATATATATATATATAAATATGTAGATACGTATATATATATATATATACGTTTTTATGTATATATATAGACATATACATCTAATCATTTAAATATATATAACTATTACGTACATCCATACATACATACAAATACATCTATACAAATACGTCTATACAAATACATACAAATACATCCATACATACATACAAATACATACATACATACAAATATATACATACAAATATATACATACCAACACATACATACAAATACGTTTATACAAACACGTCTATACAAATACATACATAGAAATATATACATACATACAAATACATACATACATACAAATACGTTTATACAAATACGTACATACAAATACATACATACATACATACATACAAATACGTCTATACAAATACATACATACATACATACATACATCCATACAATTACATATATACATATATATATATTTTTATTACAGATATTGCGAACAAAAATATCGCTGAAGCAATGTATTTAAATATAAAGGATGAAGACACGTTCAACAAAACTATTGTCACGAACTATTGGTTCCCTTCACCTATAAAAAAATATTATACTATATATGTTAGAAATCATATTCCAAACAATTTAGTAGAAGGTAAAACATAAATATATATGTTTTTTTTGTCACCATATATACATTTGTTGTGATTTTATGTGTATAAACTGTGATTAAATATATATTTGTTGTAATTGCATATATATTTTTTTGTGATTGTATAAATATTTGTTGTAATTTTATATATATTTGTTATGATTGTATACATATATTTGTTGTAAATTTACATATATATTTGTATATATATTGTCACATATATATTTATACACCGTCTTGTTTACAGAATTGGAGAAAATGATGAAAAGCGATACTTTAGATAAAATGAAAAACTCTCTGACCTTTTTGGTCCATGTCAATTCATTTCTACAACTGGATTTTTTTCATCAACTTAACGAACCACCTCTAGGATTGCCGCGATCATATCCGTTATCGTTAATTCTCGAACATCAATTTAAAGAATGGATGATCAGTTCGCCCGCAGGGTTTTATTTTTCAAATTATCAAAACCCATATGTAAGAAAAGATTTACACGATAAAGTTTTATCAAATAAATTTGAACCGCCAAAAATGAATCAGTGGAACAAAGTGTTGAAATCGTTAATCGAATGCGCGTACGATATGTATTTTGAACAGAGACATGTGAAAAATTTATATAAATACCATAATATTTATAATATTAATAATAAATTAATGTTAATGCGCGACTCGCTCGATCAATATAAAAACCATTTTGACGACATATTATTTTTTGCAGATATATTTAATATGAGAAAATATTTGACTGCCACACCAACATATAAAAAAGTAATAGACAGAATCTATTATACATTGCATAGTATTATGGGGAATTCTGTAAATTTTTACAACTATGGTATTATATACGGATTTAAAATACATAAAGAAATATTGAAAGAAGTGGTGGACGAACTGTTTTCCATTTATAATTTCAATACAGATATTTTTTCAGATACGTCTTTTCTACAAACTGTTTATTTATTATTTAGAAAAATTGAAAATAGTTACAGGAAACAAAGAAGAAACGACAAAATGGTAATAAAAACATGTGTGTGCATATGTATATATTTATATGAATATATGTATATATATATGGATATGTATTATGCATATATTTATTAATATATATTATATATACTAATATTCATATATATATATATATATATATATATATATATATATATATATATACATACAACCATACATATATATATATACATACAACCATACATATATATATCTACATACAACCATACATATATATATCTACATACAACCATACATATATGCATATATACCCCCATCCACCATCACATATAAATTTTTGCAGAGCGTGAATAACGTTTTTTTCATGAATGTGGCAAATAATTACTCGAAATTAAACCGAGAGGAACGTGGACTGGAAATACATAATTCTATGGCCTCACGATATTTTGCGAAAACTATGTTTGCAGCATTTCAAATGTTGTTTTCAACAATGTTAAGCAATAATGCAAACCAGTTGGACAAAGCCTATGGATTAAGTGAAAATATCCAGGTAGCAACAAGTACGTCCGCATTTCTTACATTTGCATATGTATATAACGGAAGTATCATGGACAGTATGACTAACAGTTTGTTGCCGCCATACGCGAAAAAACCTATAACGCAATTAAAATATGGGAAAACGTTCGTTTTCTCAAACTATTTCATGCTAGGTTCCAAAATGTACGAGATGTTAAATTATAAAAATTTAAGTCTTTTATGCGAATATCAGGCTGTGGCAAGTGCGAATTTCTATTCTTCAAAAAAAGTGGGTCAGTTTCTCTTGAGAAAATTTTTTCCCGTAGCTACATATTATCTATTATTGAGAATTAGTTATTCGAGTGTATATGCAGGAGGAAATAAATTGATACCATATTTTCACGATTCTGGGAGTTCTGAAGGTAAAGGTGGAAGTGACGGTGGTGGTAGTAGTGGTGGAAGTGCTACCCCTCAAAAATTTTTCTTTGATCACTCTCTACCTGACCTAATCTCCACATGTTTTTTTTTTTATTTTTTCACGAATTTATACCTTGATGCGGGCAAACATTTCCCTGCAGGGTTTGGTCCTGCAATAAAAGAACAGACTCAACATATAAAAGAACAGACGTACGAACGCAAACCTTCAGTTCATAGTTTTAATAGAAATTTTTACATAGAATTGATTAACACCTTCATGTATATCAATTGTTTTTTCACTTTTTTTCCTTTGTATGCATATTATGAAAATTTTCATTTTTATATTACTACCAATATCCGTTTCTTGGATAGATATTATACCGTATTCAATAAATATTTAATAAATTTTGTAGCAGGAAAAATTAAAGAATATACAAGTGATATGTTAATAAAATATTATCGTGAAGCATACTTAAATGTGAAAAAATATGGGTATTTAGGTGAAGTTGTTGCCTCAAGAGTTTCACCTAAAGATAAAATCATGAATTATTTGTACGAAACTGACGAGGACATCATAAATAATTTAAGAAGGTATTCTATGGAAAATATACATAAAATTAATATGTCGACATATGTAGATGACGATATGTTTTTTGATGATTGTGGTAAAAATGAAGAATTTCTAAATGATAAATGTAATATATGTCCTGTATATGAAGAATTAAATGAAAAAGATCAAAAGTTTTTGTATTCAAATAGTGAGATTAGAACAAATGTAAAAAATAAAACAAACACATTTATTGATTATAGAAAATTATCTGAAGGAGATTTAACAAAATTATCGGAAGAATATATTGATGATATGAATTTTACTGACAATGTTTTGATGATTACGAGACTAGCTAAAAATGTATAATATTTTTTTAGTGGGCATAAATTAATTTTTTTTTTTGTGAACATTTTTATGGTTTATTTTGTTATATGTTATAAATATAAGATATAAATATTATTTCTTGATTGTGTTTATAATACACAAAAATATATAATTTGTTTTTATATTAAAATAATTTATGTTTGTTTATATATATATTTGGTTTATGATTCATTATTGGTAATTTTATATATACAAATTTTTAATTTTTTTATATTAATATACAAAATATGTGTATAAATTACTTCATATATATATGCTTGTTTCTTTTAATATTTTATTTTTTTATTATAATTTTTTCATTTTATTCTTTATATATTTGGATTTTTTATATAATTAAACTATTTTGTTTTTTATTTTATTATTTTTTTTTTTTTTGCGAAATAAAAAATATATTATATATATGTCATTTAAATTAAATAAATTTTAATATATATCATCTAAGAATATATATACATATATATAATATTATACTATATGTATGAAGTAATAAAAAATATGGCGTAACAAAATTTTATTTATAATGTTTTCGCCCAAGAAAAGAATTAATATTTATATAATTCCGAAAATATATTTCAATGTACAGAATATATTTATATTTTCGAAAAAGCAGAAAAAGAATTTCATTATTTATTATATTGTGAATTTATTCATTTTATAAATATATAATTTACGAAAAGAAGAACAAATTATTAGAAAAATTATAAACTTAAGAAAAAAAAATAAAATAAAATTATAATAAATATGCTTATATTCAATTTCTAATATAAAGATAATTATAAATGATAAATTATACACTAATATGTTTTTTAGAATTTATTAAATTATTTATAGGTGAATGATAAAAAAAAAAAAGAATGCAATATAAAAGTAGGCAACATAATGCAGAACCTTTTCTTTTATTTATTCTATTATTTAATATCATAATATATATATATATATAAGTGAGAAATAAGGAAAAATGAAATATATAATATAAGAAATGAAAAAGAACTATTAAATATATCTCATTTTATATTTATAGAAATATATATATGATTAAAGTTTATTATTATTTATACTTATTTTATAAAAGAATATTAATAAACATATAATTTAAATTTTAATATGTATGATACTATAATTATTTGATAGTATTATGATTATTCGTTTGGTATTTATTAATAATTAATTCATTTTATTTCTATAGGTTTATTTATATACTATAGGAAAGGCAAATTTATAATATTCTAATAATATATATATATATATAATAATTTTTTATCTATTTTATATTGATATTAAAGTATCTTATAATAAATCAAATAAAATATATTTGATTTTATTATTGTACAAAGTTTCTTTTTTTTTTCCTACGAATCCATATTATAGGTGTGTATATAAATGTATATGTAATATAGCTTTTGGAATATGATGATACCTTTTAGAAAATATATATATTTCATATACGGAATAAAACCGTGTTTAATGTATAATATTTTATTATAAATTAAATTTATTGTTTTTATTTATTTTATTTTCTTTCTATTATTAAATATATTTAATTTGATATTATTTATGCTTAAATACATATGTTCATTGATAATATATTAGAACAAAAAAAAAAAAAAAAAAAATATATCTAAACATCAAACGATTTTTTATAGTAATAATGCTCATAGTACTTAGGAGTAAAACCATGAAATAATAAAAATGAATAAAAATATTAATAAAATAAAAATATTATTATAATGATATCAATGTTCTCATACGAATATATATGGTTTTATTTTAGAAAAAAACCCTTCTTCAACCATATGTGCAATTAATTATAGATAGATCCATTTTATATGTTTATAGTTACATTGATACAATAAAATTTGAAATTATTCATAAACGTTTTTAACAATTATATATATATATATAAATTGTAATACATATACAAAATATTATATTTTTTTTTCAATAATTTTTTTCTTTTTCTATGATCCATTCATAATATTAAATTATGAATTTTATTTTATGGTTTTTTCTTTTTATTAATATATAGATTTTAGTATGAATAGATACAATACATGATCATTCTATTAAATTATATATATTTTTTATATAATAAATATATTTATATTCTTTATAATATTTTATAATATATTATTATATTATATATATATATATATATATATATATATATATATATATATATATAGAGAACTTTTGTTTTGGGTTTTTCTTTCTTTTATTTGTGTACATAACAATTGGAAAATATGCAAAAGACAAACTTAATCTTAAATATAAACAATAATTATTCATACGTTATTGTTCTCCACAATATAATACATCATTTGATTGATCTGCAATATATCCAAAACATATTTCTTGTTTTACATGAAAATTATTGCATGTTTCTCTTTATATTTACAAATATTTAAAGGAACGAGTGCTCCTATTTGATATTGCTTCTTTATCTATATTATATTTTTCTCTATTTCGCTAAATTTGTTGTTTTGTGTTATAATTTTTCTAGTATTTTTTGTTTTGTCCTTCTGTTTTCATTTAGATAGTTATTTTTCTTATATTTTGTTATGTTCTTTTGTATAAATTCTTTTAATTTATTAATTTTATCTCTATGATTTGATCACGATTCATGTGATATTTCTTCTAATAATCTAGAATTATTTGATGGATTTACGATATTTTTATTGTCTTTATTTTAATATAATTGATCATGGTTTTCATAAAAATGGAGAAGAAAAAATCAGATTATACTAATTATATATTTTGTATGATAACAACATATTGAAAGTATGAATAAAAATAGATAAAATTTATTATAAAAATGTTTAGTTTTATAGTGTAAACATATATATATATATATATATATATATCTTACATTATAAATTATAGTAAATTTTCTATATGATGGAAAATATTATTACTTTTAATTATAATATACTGTTTTTAATATATGTGATACTATATATATATGTAAGTGTTTCTGTAAACTGTATAGAAAAATATATTTTAGAAATATGTATATTATAAATAATGTTCAGTTTATTATGAAATAATTTTTTCTATATTTAAAAATAATTTTTAAAAGAAATATATATATTCTCTAGGTTTCTATATAAATATATTTTTTACTTTTAATTTTTTTTTGTTGTGATTTATATTAAATAATAATATGATTTTATAATATTTTTGTTAATTTTATATAATTATAAAATAATATTTTTTAAAAATTTTACAAGTATAGGTTTTATTCTTATATAGAATATATGTTATATTTATATATATATTTCTTTATATTACTGAATTCTGATTTTTATTTTTATAAATATAATACATAAAAGAACTATAAAAAATTTTAATACATTATAATGATAACACAAAATTGATATAAATAATTAATAATTTTTTCGTTTATTTTATAAAGAAAAAGTTAGATTTTCTTCATCTAATTATTTCATATTATATATATATATATATAATTCATAAATATTTATATATGTTATTTATATATATACAGGAATTATATATTTTATTATTTAATTGTATATCTACTATACAACTGAGTGTAGAAAAATTAACCCACATTGTAATTAGGAAATAACCTAATAAGGATATTATTTCTAAAATGTAGTTTGTGAGTTAGTATTTAATTATATTATATATTTTTAGAATAATAACATAATATTTATATTATATATTCGTATATATTATATAATGCATATTTAGAAATTGTTTTATTTTTAATACATTTAATTATAATTATCTACGTTATGTATTTTATGGAATTGGATTAATATGATCTATTCATCTATAATAATAAAACTAGAATAATGTGTTAATATATTTTGGTTTAACATATTATCCATAATTTTGTAAAATTATTTAAGAAATATAAATAAATATATAAATATATAAATATATAAATATATATTGGAATTTAGATAATAATTATATTCTTTCTAAATATGTATATATATATAATATATTAGAAAAAAAAATTTAATTTAACTAAATTATTATATAAAAATTGTATGATATTTGTAGTAATTGTTGTTCTTAATATTATTGAAAATATGGTAAAATTCACAAAATCAAAAATATTTATTATTATATTTTAACATTTTTATGTATATAAATATATTTGTAATAAAATATTTATATTTACAGAAAATATAGAAATAATAAATATGTATTTAAATTTAGAATAAAATAATTCATTATACATACATATATGTTTTTGTCAAAAAAAAACCTAGTACAAGTATTAATATTCCTATAAAACACTTATTATACAATATTAATGTATTTAAAAATATATATTATTCTTTGTTAAAACATAAAATAATAGTAAAATATGTTTCTTCAAATATATATTTTTATCATAATACTAAGTGCAACGAATTTATTTAATAACGTAATATGTAATAATATATTATACATAAATATTTATTAATATATATATATATATATATTATAATTATATTTGTGTTCATTTATAGAACCGAATAGAAATTGGAACATACAAATTACCACAAAATAATGGAGGGATACAATTTAGAATGTTAGCACAAAAAAAAACAAATACACAACCATACGGAAATACATTAGGTAATATATTGTTATATGTTAAAAACGTAAAAGATAATAAAATAGTAAATAACAAAACAAAGGTTAATAAAACCGTAAATAATAAAACAAAGGTTAATAAAACCTTATATAATAAAACAAAGGTTAATAAAATAGTATATAATAAACCAAAAGATAATAAAATAAAAGATAATAAAACAAAACAAAATAAAACTAAAGATCGTGATCCTAAAATTTCATATTTATTTAAATTAGTGGATAATATGAATATATCTCAAGATAAAAAAGATAAAATCAGAACACTTACACTAAATTACAGAGATAGTGACGATAAAGTAGAAAAAAATAAATCAATAAATGAACTTAAAAAATACAGTAATGAAGAAGAATATAAGGAACATATGGATAATTATTTAATGCATCTTCGTATGCAAGATGATATAAAATATTTAAAAAGAGAAAATTTCTGGAATAAAATGGGTAGTGTTGCAATAACCTTATTATTAATCATTATACTTATAGTAATTATATCATTGGATATATCTAATGGCGCTGGTGGATATACTTTTCTATTAATTTCAATTCCTATTATATATATATTTGCTCGTTTTTTTCCTGAAATTAAATTACGTTTTAAAAAATTAAAAGAAAACTATACAAATTTTTTCATAAAAAAAGGTAAATAATTAATAAATATTTTTTTATTTATTTAAACTAATATTAACACATATAATTTACTTTTTCTTTTTGTATATATACAATATAAATTTCATTTATTTATTTATATTCATTTATTATAAATATAATAAATTTCTTATTTGCTTATTTTTATTATTATTTTTCATAATAATATAATATAAATAGCTAATTTATCTCATAACATATATATTTTTTCTTTTCAAATAATAGAACAGTTAACTTCATAATATATATATATATATATGCTGGATATCAAAATAGTTAAATTGTTATAAATAAGAAAAAAAAAATTCTGATAAAAAATATATTGTCCATTTTTATATTTATATAAAAAAAATAAAAAAATTTGTTAATATAAATTAAAAAATTAAAACATTTATATATATATATATTATGTGGTATCTATATTTTGTGTGTGTATTTGTTATGTTTTAATAAATAGTTATTTATAAATTCATATTCAATAATACATATTTTTACTAATCTAACAAACATTATTTATTATCAAAAATATTCATAATTATTTATATAAGTTAACAATTTTACCTTTTATGTTTTTATCTTATTTTATTTTATTTTATTTATTTCTTCTTTTTTTTTTTTTTTTTTTGGAAAATAAAATCGTTAACAGATAATTGAAATTAATAAAGGATATATTAGACTTTTATAAAAATAACAGTTCAAACCAAAATATTTTTATGCATTAAAATATATTAATACATATAAGGGAAAAATATATTTAATTCAACGAACTGTTGTTACTTCACACTTAAATTAGAAGTTCAATTTTTTATTCATCCTATGTTCATATATATATATATATATATATATATAATTTTTTTGCTTATATTATTTTTTTTATAAAATGGATTGATTTATTATTTATTAATCAATTTAATTATGATTATTTTTAATAAAAATTTGAATAATTATTATATATATTTATTTTAACATGTTTTTTTAATATTTCATCTGTTCGGAGAACGAAGGTAAGTGGGATCTTACTGTTATATGAACCACTTTTATTTTTCTATTATACTTATTATTATTATTTATTAATAGTTTTTTATTTATGAACAATTATTTCATTTGTATTAATTATAAATAATACCTTCTTATTTTAGAAATGTTTCATTGTACCCACATACTTTATTTTATGCATATATCATTATATATAAAGAAATAAGTCATAAAATATATAAAAATGAAAAAATCTTACAAACGTACTTTCATTGAATAGTACATTTTAATATATATATATATATATATATATATATATATATATATATATATACATATACATATTTGTATATATTTATATAGAAATTAATATAATTACAATATATTTATTATTAAATATTTCTTATAATATAGTATACACAAAATATTGTCTATAGTGAACAAAACGTATTATCATATATAGAGTATATAATAAACATTTTATTATGTTATCAAATATATATTAATGAAAGATTGAAATATAATGTCGTACATATTTCAAATTATAATTAAATATATATATATAACATATATCTGTAGTGTTTTACATAAAATTTGGATATAATTATAATATATATATAATGTTTGTATTCATACTTATTTCAAGATATATAATGTAATATGCTTTATTTTTATTGATAATATTTTTCTATGTATTAATACTTTAATATACTATAAAATTGTTTTTAAATATTTTTCTAATATATATTCATATATTTGATATTTTCATAAAAATATAAAATTATTTTTTATATAATATGAATTATATTTATTGGGGGGAATTTATAAATTTGATACATAATAAACATTGAAATGATATTTATGTATTTTTAAACATATGTTTTATATAAAAAAGTATTAAATTATTAAAAATAAAAAATATATATATATTTTTATTAATGATTATTATATAATTAACATTAAAATATTGTATTAAGATTCATTTATTTCATAAATAAATAAATGATGTAATATGTTTTTTTTTATTATAGATATTTGAAAATATTTTACCATATTTTTGTAGAAAATATGTTTTTATAAATCATATTTAATTTTTTTCATTTCCTTTCATTATAAAATTATTCCCTATTTTTTTGTTTAAGATAAAATAAGAATAAAATAGAATGTTATTGTATAAGATATAATATTAATAAAAAATTTTATCATACATTTTAAAAAATCATAAGATTTTATTTTAGTTTGATATAATAAAATATATTTAAATGATTTTTAATATATATGATTAAGCGGTATATACTAATGATATGATTAATATCTAAACTTTTGTTTTAACATAATTCCATAATACTTATTTAATATTAAAATTGAATAAAAAGTTATAAAATTAAATTTAACCCTTTCATATGAAAAGAATTATAAATTATAGTTATTACAATTTTAACATAACAATTATATATTTGTTTAAATCAAATAATAAAAACATATTATGTAAAATAACTGCGTCCTACAATTTTATTTTTCCATGTAATTAATTACTATATATATTTTTTCTTAAAGAAAATATAATTCAAATAATATTATATTATGTGTAAAAAAAAAATTACTATAAAATATAATATACATATAACTGACAGATAAAGGTATATGCATTCTAAAAATACCTTACCTACATAAAAGTTTTTTACATTAATGTTTCCATGAATTTTATCTCTTTCTACATAACCATATATATAATATTATAAGCACAACAGCTATAAGAATTAAAACTACAGCTGCAATACCATAAGGACCAAAAAATGTAGCACCAGTAGATGTTGGAATAGAATCAGCAGTACCACCAAGAACCGCTTTAACAGCTTCAGCCCACCCAAGACTTATACCACCAACAGTAACAGAAAAAGTTTTACCAGCAGCCTTAGCAGCAAGACCACCAGCAATTACTGTAGCTTCGGACGAAATGACACACGTACCTGCACTTCCCATACAACCTGTTTTTAAATTTTCTAAATATTTATCATGAATTTTATTTGATGATTTCGTCTTGTTTTCACATTCGCACGATTTATTATTTGATTTATGTGACAATCGTTCAAAATATATTTCCGGTTTTACATAAAAATTATTATAAAGTTTTCTTTGCATTTCCAAATATTTAATTGAACGAGAAGATCTATTTGATTTTGCGTCTTTTTCTTTGTTATATTTTTCTCTTTTATATTTCTTTGAATTTGTTGTTTGAGTGTTTACCTTTTCTGGTATTTTTTGTTTTGTTTTCGCAACATCGATCGGATATTTGTTTTTCTTGTATTTCTTTTCATTCATAAATCCACATTCTTTTAATTGATTACATTCATATATGTTATTTGCTCTAGGTTCATGTAATGATTCTGATAATGATCTAAAATTTGTTGACCCCAATAACACGCTTTTATACATTGTATTTTTATATAGTCGATCACAGTAATTCTAAAAGTGTAGAAGAAAAAACAAAAATGACATTATGTTAAATCTATATTTTATATTATAAATAAATATTGAATAAATATATAGAAACAATAATATATACCGTAACAAAAGGAAATTTCATATTTTACCCACATATATATATAATTTATCTCATTCATATTTCTTACATTATAAATTAAGGATAATATTCCCAATATAATTGTAAATATAATTAATTTAAAATTATATGATATCATTTTTAATATATATGCTATTACATTTAGAGATATAATAATATATATATGTGTTTGTGTAAACTATAAAGGAAAAATATATTTAAAAAAATACATATAATAATAACATACAGTTTATTATCAAATAATTTTTTCTATACATAAAAATATTTTAGAAAAAAAATTCTATATTCTCTAATATTTCATTTAAATATATTTTTATCTTAATTTTTTATTTTTTATTTTTGAGGTATATGAAATAATAATATAATTTTATAAAATTTGTGTTAATTATATATGATTATAAAATAATTGTTTTAAAAAATTTATTAAAATTCTGTTTATTTTAGTTATATTTAATGTAGAATATGTGTAATATTTATATGACTGAAATGTCATGTTTATTTTTATAATGAAAATACATATAATATAAAAAATAAATAAAACATTAATTCATTATAATTAGAACACAAAATAGATATAAATAATTAACATTTTTTTTTTTCAACGAAAAAAGTAAACTATGTTTCTTTATGCAATTATTTCACGTTCTACATAATTATATATATGTGAAATATACATTTTAGTATTTAAGTTCATATCTACTATAGGACTGAGTGTAGAAAAATTAAACCACATTGACATTAAAAGTGAATATAATACCGTTATAATTACTAAAATATACTTCTTGAGTTATTATTTAATTACATTATAGAATTATTATATAAGAAAATAATTTGTGTAATATATATGTATATATTATCTAATATGTATTTAAAAGTTGATCTATTTTTAATACATTTAATTATATTTATATATACAATATATTTTATGGAGATAGATTCAAAAGATATATTTATTTATAATAAGATTATTAAAATTGTGTGTTAATATATTTTGATTCAAAAAAAATTATCCTTAATTTTTTAAAAATTAGATAATAAGTATATATATATATATATATATATATATATATATATATATATTGGAATTGACATAAGTATTATTATTATTTTATATATTTCAAATAATTAGAAATAATTTTTTCTTTTTTTTTTGTTTAATTAAATTATTATATAAATACTTTAAGAATTTTAAAATAAGTGTTATTGTTCATATTTCTAGTATATGCTAAAATATACAAAACCAAAAAATTTATCTTTATGCTTTAACTTTTTTAAACATATAAATATATTCGTAATAACATATTTATATTAACATAAAATATAGAAATAATAAATATTTATTAAAAATAATAATACAGAAGAGTTTATTATACACATATATATATATATATATATATATATATATATATATATATATATTTGAAGCACAATTAATACATAAAAGTTATTATAAGTATTCATTTGAAACTCTAAACATAGAATTATAATATATTTTAAAAAAAATTATAATATTCCTCTTTAAAAATATAAAATAATTACAGTAATAGTACTACTAAGATGAACTATCATTTTGTAAAATATTATTCTGAAGAAGCAAATATTATAAATGAAATAAAAACTTCTTCGCTTAAGAGCATATTTTCAAACTTGTTATCAATAACTGCAATTTTATTATTAGGAGGATTACTGAACGTAAGTTAATAAATTTCAACCATATTATAATATTAATTTTATTTATTTGTATGATATTCATAGTCTTTTTATAATATTTATATCTTTTGTCGTCAGGTTATAATCATATGTGCGAAAATTGAACCATACCATGAAGGAGTTTGTGATATATATATAAGAAATTTATCTGAGATAGAAAGTGCAGAACATCCATGGTTTAGAAGTAGCAATGAAAATCCTCAATTAAAAAATCCGGAAGATCAAAAAAATAATAATACCCTACTTAGCTCAGAAAGTTCTAATAGTGAAGATGATGTAAATCATAATGATGTTACAACTAAAGATAAATGTAATAACATAAATTATAATGATTTATCCAAACAGTTAACACTGGAAGAATTACATAATGTATTATATAATTTAGAAGAACGTCCATCTAATTCAGATCTTTATAATATATGGAATCAAGTTTTGGGTGTATCCAAAGAAGGATTTGATGATATGTTAAAAGACTTATCGTATTATATAGAAGATTATTTACTTAAATATATATATCAACGTTATGACGTTGCTTATAAACATATGTGTTTTAAAACTATGTACCATACATGGCATAAATCAATGCATGATATTGGAGAAGCACTATCATCTACAGATATGGAATATACTCTTAAATTTTATAGTTTAATTAAAGATAGAGGATCAATTGATGAAATGAAAAATTTTATTTATACATTTATAAAGTATTATAATACACTCAAGAATGACTTATATAATGAACATAAGAAAATATTTACAGAAAGGATGAAAAATCCACAAAGATTAGATATTTAAACTAAATTTATATGTATATGAATTATAATTTTTTTGGGGGGAGTACATGTATATATATATATATATATATATTTATATATGTGATAAATATGAATTTTAGTTATATTAATTGTATTTACCTTATAGAAAAAACACACTATTTATGAAGTATATAATTATATTCAAAATATTTTTTTAAAATATTCTTTTTAATATACAAAAATTTAGAACTAAAAAACTTTTCTTGTATTATCATACTATTATTAATATTTCTATATGATTCTTCTAATGCACAATATTAGTAATAACATATAGTAAGTTTTATTTTCCTATATATATTTCATGTGTATTTTATTTTATATATATTATTATAATAAGAAAAATTTTGAGCAAAAAATATATTTTATTTAAATATATATTATTTTTAATAAACTAAAATACATATGATATATTAAAAAATTAAATAAATGAAAAGAAAAAAGCATTTTATGTGTATAAAACATCTATAAGTTTTTTTTTCCATTTTTTTTTTTTTTTTTCCTTACATTTAATTAATATAATGATACTTACATAAACGTATAAATGTTTTGAAATATTTCCAAAACTCTTTGTATTTAAAAATAACTACATACACTTACATATAAATAAAAAGAATAATTTATATTTCTTTTTATAATATATATTTAATATTATTAACTAAAAACTATTGTAACGTTTATTTTACTAGTATACAAAAAAAATAAATAATTAATAATTAAAAGAACAAATATATAATAATTAAAATAAGAATGATGTAAAATATTAAATATATTAATAAGTTGAATAAATAAATATTTTTATTTTTATACGTATAAATTCTATATATATATATATATATATATATATATAATATTATACTCCATATTTTTTATTGTATGTATCCTTATGGGGCCACAACAATGTTGTAAGAAACCATACCCCTACAATTAAAATAATAAGTAAAAATACACAAACGCCCCAAACACCAAATAAAAGAGGAACCCAAGCCATCGTTTGACAACATGCAAAAATTATACCAGTTAAAAAACATACGGTAGAAGCAATACCTAGCATATCCATAGTATATGATAAGATTTTCCAAAATACTTTTCCTTTAAAAATTATTTTATATAATTTATCTACTATTCTATTTTTTTTTTTAATATGTTCTATTATTACATTATACTCTGATGTACCAAATGATTTATCAATATCTAATTTATCTCTCGATTTATTATAATCCTTTGTTTCCTGTCTTATAATTTTGTCCTGCAATTTTTTTTCTCTCTTTTTATTTCTTTTATTGTAATCATCGATTTCTGTATTGTTTATTAAATTATTATTTTTTAGTAACGTATCTTTCTCTAATATGTCATATATTAAATCACATTCGGTTATTTCTGTTTTTAAATTTTGTTCTCTAAACACTTCACATAATGATCTAACAAATTTTAACTTTTTTACGCTCACATGCTTTTCACGTTTATATTTCAAAATATTAATGTCACTCTATAAAAATTAATACATATAAATAAATATATATATATATATTATTTGGGTTTTATATCATGCTTTTTTCTAAATAAAAAGAAAAATATATAAAAACAATATAAAATAAATTCAAAATTATACAAACATTTATTAGCATGTAATAATTATTTCTTATGATATTTAATATGTGCTACCGTATGGATTACTTCACAAATCCTTAAAATAAAAAGCAAAGAAAATATTTTTACATAAAATAAATGCATATTTTCTTTATATTTTACATATTATCTTATTCAAAAAAAAAAAAAAAAAAAAAAAAAAAAGAAAAGAATCTTCTATAATATATTAAGCAAAAAAAGGATAGGTTTTAAAATAAAAAATGTATATATACATATAATATAACTAAAATATTTATTTCATTATTGTATTCATCTAGATAATATAAAGAAGGATAGAAAATATATATTATATTTAATTATAATTAACATTATTTACTTAATACAATAACACAAATTAAAATATTAAGTATATTATATATATATTTACAAATATATATACATATAATTCTTTCGATTTTCTTTTTTTTTATTAATTCAATATATATTAACATAATTAATTCTTCCCATTCATGTTGTTATACATTTTGGTTCTAAATTATATGCAGGTATATGTATAAATATATATAAATATATATTAATATTTTCACTAACATCAAATTAATAAGTCATTACCTTATAATTTAAATATAAATATTTTATTTATTAACCTTTTTTTTTTTTTTTTTTTTTTTTACTTTCTTTATTCATAGTTTAATGTTAATTATCTAAAATTTCTAATAAAATCTAAAATACCATATAATATCAATATAAAAAATTTTTATATATTTGTTCATTATATCTAACAATAACTAAGTTATGTTATGAACTATGATTTATAAAGAGCATGGAATTATAATAATAAATATAATGCAAATATTTATTAATTAATTAATTCAATTTTTAATATTAACTATATATATATATATACATATATATAAACCTCTAAAAAGAAAGAAAAAAAAAAAAAATAAAAACTATTAATATATCACTACCTATTTAACAAAAAGCTTTTCATAATACAATGAAATATATTTTACTCATTATAGTAATAGTGCATGCATAATATTATGTTTTAATTCATTTTATATTATTAATATATTTATATATCTAAAGATACATATTGATCTTCAATATTTAATCATCTTTTTCGTGTTATTAACGCATGTTATCAATCAATACAATAATATATTAATAATATATATATATATTATCAATATAAACTAATTTAATATAATATATATAATTAAAAACTATTATCTCCAAATATATAATTTATAATATATATATTAAATATATATATAAATTTAAATTATTGAATTTATATTATATAATAAAAGAAATATATTAAATTTTAATATCTTAAAAAAATATATTTATTCTATTAATTTTTTTTTTTATAACAAGAAGTATATATATAAACTTCTATAAGCCTAAACAAAATATGTAAATATTCATATATTACATATATTATTATATTAAATGAATTATTAATATATTATTGAAATATAATATATTAATACACTGGAATAAAAAATTTAACATAAAAAATTAGCATTTAATAATATTAGAAAAATTAAAAATTATATATATGTAAATCAATTATTATATAAAATTCTTATTATTTGTCTAATTAAAATACAAACTTTTATATAAATAATTTTTTAAATATTTACATAAATGTAAAATAAATGTACATATCAATAATTATAATATATGTATATATTATATATTGTTCATATAATTTCTGTTAATTATTTTTCCTTTGCTTTTTTTTTTTTTTTTTTTCTAATGTTTAAATAATTATTTTTTATAAAAAATATAATAGCTAATTTGTTCATATAGAATTTATTTTTTTTATTAATGAGATATAATTTATATAATTATTTGAGTTTTAAAATAGAGCTTAATCTTATTTAATAAATATACAAAATAAAACATGAACCTATAACAATAAAAAATAAAACTCAAAGAAATCATATTTTATATTCCAAAAAAAAAATATATATATAAATTATTTATAGGCTGAAATGACAAAATGGATGAGAACAATTGTAATATATTTATAAAAAGAAAAAAAAAATTCTTCATACAAATATTATGTGTTTTTACATTTTTTATATCCATGAATATATTATATAAGGTAAACAATAAAAAGCATACATATATATATATATATATATATATATATATATATACAATAATTTTAAAAACTTATACATTATGTCATATCATGATTTAAATATATGTATTACTTATCTATTTTCTTTCACCGTAGATATTATCAAATAATATATATGATAATATTTATATAACACAAAATAGGTTGCTTACAGAGTCATACAACAATAAAAATAAATCATTAAGGACGTCGTATATAAACAAAAATAAACAGGAAAATGAAATAAAATATGATAAAGACACAGATGATGATATCAATACAAATTGTCAATTACATAATAATAAATCAACTGAAAATGATAATCTAGAATCATTACTTGAACAATATCATGAGGAAATGAAAGAAATAAACGAACAAAATGAAAAACCATTTTTTAGGAGAGCATTATATTTAATAGATTGTCTTGATAATATTTTTATTGATAAATTAGTAGATGAAAATATTAAGAATAAATCCTCATCTATAGCTGTTAATGTAATTACACATTCAGTATTCCTCTCCAATAGTTGTAGTATATTAACCGGAATACCAATACTTAGGTATATTATTAAACGTCTTGATTTTTTACAAAAATATTAAAGGAAACATATTTCATAATTAAATTAAACCAAAAAAAAAACATACTATTTCATATAATGAATTTAGTAATATTGGTTTCTATATTATATGAAGAGATATATAACATAGAAACTATTATTTAATAAATGCATTTATTAAGTAGAATACATATATTTATATAAACTATAATTCTCATAATAACCTTTTTTAAAGTAACTTTAATATTTTCAAATTATTTGATTTTATTTATTATGCTACTTATTTTTTAGTTATATATTTGTAAAATATATTATATCCACATATATATATATATATATATATATATATATATATATATATATATATATATATATATATATATATTATTATATTTATAATTTTGATAAAACAAATTAAACAAACATATCTAATAAATTATTTAATATATATTTATAAAAGTTTTACAAATATATATAATTCATTTTAATTCATTTACAAAATATATTATATAGTAATAAATGCCATTTTTTAAAAAATCCTACTTTTATATTATTTGTAGATATAATACGTATAAAAAAAAAAAAAAAAACTATAAAACAAATATGTCTTTTTATAATAAATGTTTATATATTTTAAATTATTAATATCGTCATATCCATTATTATACATAATATATCGTTGTTATCATTTAAGACAAATTAATAAGATGCCTTCATTATTTATATTATAACACATAATAATAAAATAAACAATAAATTAAAATAACGGCTAAAATATATTGTATATACCTAGAGTTTTATATAAACAATTTATTATAAAAAAAAAAAAAAAAATGTATATTACATTAAATAATTAAATATATATATATAACATCTCAATAAATATGAATTCATATAATAATAATATAACACTTATATAAATTATAAATTAAAAAGATTACTATAAAATACATCATATATTGTGTAGAATAAAAATTATATTATATTCTCAAATTGTATTTAATTGAATTACTATTATTCTTGCTTAAAATATTAAAATACACTATTTATTTACATATAAAATTATAATAACAAGTTTACTTGTATTAATATACATATATATATTATATAATTTAAAAGTTTTAAAATGTTAATCAATATATATAATATAAATTATACTATATATATAATCTTTTATACTTAAAACAAAAAAATATATACTATATATATATATAACTATATTTCCATATATTATATTACTCCAGATAAATGAAAGATAGTATTTCATATAAATATACATAATAATAATAATAATTCACACGAAATTATATTTTTTTCTTAAAATACATTAATATAAATAAAGAAAAAATATACATATATATATATAATTCAACGAAATGCTGTTATTTTCATACTTTTATTAGATGTTTATTTTTGTATTCGTCATATCTTCATATATATATATATGTATATATATAATTATATATATAATATTTTTCTAAAATCATATTATATTTTTATGAAATGGATTAATTTGCTAAGAATTAATCAAATTAATTATAATGTTTCTTAATAAAATTATGAATAATTATTATGCATATTTATATTAAAATGTTTGTTTAATATTTCAACAATTCTTGATATATATGTAAGTAGGGTCTTTCAATTATAGGTACCACTTTTATTTTATAATTACTATTATTATTTATTTTATTTTATTATTATTATTATATACATATATATATATATATATATATATTAAAATATTTAATTTGTATTAATTATAAATAATAGCTCCTTATTTAAGAAATATTTCATTGTACCTATTTTTTTCAATTTATTCATAGAGCCTTATGTATAACAGATAAGATATAAAATATATAAAAGGAAAAAAATCTTACCAATGTACATGCATTAGACTAGTTGTACCTTTTAATATATATATATATAATAAACAATTATTTTTATAGAATTCGATAACTTTTAAAAACATTTCTATTAACGTTTTATATATAATATAATTAAAAAAATATGTGTATTTATTTTAACATTTATTAAATTTGAAAATTTTTATGCTGGGCTTGTGCAATTCTACGAAAGAGTTCCTCTTGGTGTTCTTCTCGTAATTTTTTTTTTAATATTTCAAAATATTCTAAGAATGAGTAAATAAATTTTAATACATCATCAAGAGTATGTTCACCATTAATTAAAGCAAGAAATCTCTTAGTGTATTCCAACTCTACATTTGCTACAGTTCCATAAAATCCAGAAATATTTTCATTCCATATTCTTTCATATCCAAATTTTCCTTTAATGCAACGAAAGATAGGATAAATATCACTATCTAAATATTTTTGTATTGATGTCTTCAACTCTTTTTGTATATCATCAAATCCTTCTTTGGCAACACCAACTGTATGAGACCATATAATTTTAAGATCTTCTTTTGAGGGGCATGTTTCTAATGAATTCAAAACCTCATATAATTCCTTTTCTGTTAAAAACGTTGACATATCATTATTATTATTTATGCTACTTATAGAAATATTACGTCCATTTTTTACATTAGTGTTCTCAAGATCCTTATTTGTACTATATTTATTTTGCTGCAACTTTTGTTCGTTACATTTTAAATCATTTACATTATCATTTGTTTTATCTATATCTTCTTTTTTATGTTTTACATTTCTTTTCTTTTGTGTTTCTTTATTGTATTTTTCTGCTTCACCTAAATTGCGCTTATATACACTGCTAATTTTTAGAATTTCTAAACTCTTATTTTCTAATGATATCTATATAAAAAAAAAAAAAAAAAAAAAAAAAAAAAAATACATATATTATATAACACATATATATATATATATATATATATATTTCATAGTAAACTAATTTATAAAACAAATAATTAACACTAAAAATATATATATTATCAACTTACATTTAAAAAAATATAATAAAATCCAATTATACACAAACTTAAGCAAAGATATTTAAATGAAATATAATGTAAAGTTCCTTTTTGATTAACATCAGCACCATAAAATGTAAAACTAGTATGTTTATTTTTATTCATCATATTAAAACTTTATTACTTTTTTGATTAATATATAAAGAATGTTATTATGACAAAAAATAATAATATATATATTTATAATTATTGAAAAATACAAACGAATGAATTTATAAAAGATCTATAATAAAATATATATATATATATATGTATGTATATATTTATTATTTTATTTTAAATAATTATTAACATTATGTAATATAAATTTATTAAAACATATATATTTTATAATATACTATTTTCATTTATGTTAATAAATATATCTTTACTCATAATTTATAATAATATATTAAAAAATTGGTAATTATAAAAAAAAGGATATATAAATATATACATATATATATATATAATAGATTTAATATAAATTAATTATTATTTTATATCTATTTAATAAATTAATATAAATAATATAAAATTCAGTTCGTTTATATATAACGACTCTTATTTAATATTATTTATATTTTTAATGGTGTTTTGTATTACTATAAAAGGACTTATTTATACCATTTCTATAATCAGTATATAATATGTATAATGACTATATATCTATGGTAGATTTTCGAATATTACAATTATAGATATTTCTTTGATTATAAATATATATATATAACAAATATTAAATATTTAAATGGAATATTTCACACAGAACTATATATAAAACGGATAATATATTAAAATTAAAGAAAAAAAAAATGTAAAACTAGTTAATTTAATTTTTCGGATTTTTCTTTTTCTTTTATTTATTTTTTTATAAAATTATTAATTCTTTTTGAATTAAAAAAATTATGTAAATACTTAATGAATTATAATTATACGATAGATACGGTTATGAAAAATTTTTCATTTTTAATAAAATAAATTAAATAAAATAAAAATTAAAATTATAAAAGCTAATATAATAAAAGAAAACATAGGAACATTATCATAGATAAAACATAATCGTTAATTCATTAACCATAATTATAATTATATATACTAAAATAGGTACACTTAATTTATTTATCAATATATTCGTGTTATTATTTTTTATTAAATTCAAATATAATTCTTATAATATAACCATATATTTCTAAATATATATATATATATATATATATATATAACAGTTTTTAAGAAACATAAAAGAAATTTATATACCAAATAAATATTAATAAATTAGTTATATATATTTTTTTTTTTTTTTTTTTTTTTTTTTTTCATCATCACATTAAATATATTAATACTTATGATAAAAGGAATTCATCATGGACTTTTATACAAATAGAAGAATAATAAAACAATTGGAATGTGTTACATAGGAATATAATGTAGCTAATACATAAGAACAGATATTGCATAAACCCAAGGAGTGACCATCAATAGTAATGCTATGGGTCTTTTACAAAAAAAAAAAAAAAAAAATTAAGCATAGAAAAACCCATTATTATTATACACCAATGAATAAAAAAGAAAGAAGAAAAAACACAATTTTTAAAAAAGAATAAAGAATCATTAAATCATTTACAATAATTATAGGAAAATATATACACTAATGTTGATCTTATAAAAGGTTTATTTTTCTAATGAATATCAACAATATATCATGGAATATTTTATGCATAAATAAATAATTAGGATTAATAATTGTATTTTCTTTCTCTTATTTTTCTTTTTTTTTTGGGGGGGGAATTTTTATTAATACTTTTTTATATATGTGTACTTAAATAAAAGCATTATACAATTTTATAATATATATATATATATATAACATAAAAATATTTTTTTTTTTGAAAATTTTTATTATTTTTGAATTGCATTTTAAAGTCTTAAATTCTTTCTATATTCCATTGTTATTTATATAATATGCATGCAATATATATAATTCAAAATCATTATTTTATTATTAATTAAAAAATATATAAAATAAATTATTTATTTTCAATAATTTTCATTTTTCCTATAATAAAAAAAATTAATAATTTAAATTTTATTTTAAAATATTAATTAATTTATTGCTTTTTATATGAATAAATCTCATTTTAAATTCAACAAACATTTCTTTAACATGTACATAATATTTTTAATAAATTCAAAACAATGTTTATGCCCTTATTATATAAAGGATTTAGAATATTCAGCTTTATATTATGTCATATTTTAAATTAAAATAGTGATAAACAATATTTTTAATTTTGAACAGTAAAAAAAAAAACAAAAAAGAAAAGCAAAGAATGAAATATAAATATTAATATGTAAAGGTAACATATAATAACTTTTAAAAAATAATTAAATAAATAATTATATTATTTTAAAAAAGGACTTAGTATTATATGCCAATATACATCTTTACACATAAATATATAATTATACATTATTATTATAATTTTATCAATAATTTATTCGTCTTATTTATTATATATTCATACCACAATATTTTACAGTTTTTTTCATAATAATTTTTAATTATAATGAACAATATAGATCAACAATAAATTTACACAGATTTAGTTTTAATAATATAATTATAATAAAAAATTGTAATACATATATAAATGAATAAATACAAATGTTATATCATAAAAAACAAATAATATGTTTTTATACACATAAAAAAAATCAAATGATCAAATGTATATTTTTTTATAAATACTAATAAGACGAATAAATTATTTAAAAAAATAATAACAAAATAATTAAAAAAAAAATTAAATATTTTTCTTTTTCCTTTTTTTTTTTTTTTTTTTAACCACACTTTTTAATATTTTATATAAAAATAAATATATATATATTTATTTATCTATTATTTGAAATATGAAGAGATTATATTCCCATACTTCATTCGTATTTATTTCTTAGACGAATAAAATGTTTGTTCTTTATTATACACATATGTTCATAAGTTTTTTCATTACAAAATATATTTTATATACTATATTATTAAAAAATATTTAATAATAAATATATTGTAATTCTTTTTATTTTGATATAAATGTATACAAATACATATAATATATATACTTAAGACACACACACTTATAATTAGAATATATTTTAATAAATATATAAATACGTACATTTATATGATTAAAATAATAATCCTTTCTTAAATATAAAAAGATATATACTTAATATTTTTTATTCTAGCATAAACATAAAAGATGAAATAACATATTTCCTCTATAATTTTGTATATTCTACTAAAAAAAAATAGATTTATATATATATACATATAATAAATAATTATATTTATATAAGTCAATATGTTTTAAAAAAAAACATTTCCTATTAATGTATTATATATAATATAATTAAAAAATATATATATTTTTTTAACTTTTATAAAAAAATTATTTTTTTTTTTTATGCACGTTTCCTTCAATTTTTTGTAATAGTTCCTTTTGGTGTGTTTCACGTAATTCATTTTTTAATGTCTTAAAATATTCCATGAATGAATAAATGAATTTTAATACATCATCAAGTGTATGCTTGTCATTAATTAAACTAAAAAATTTATTAGTGAATTCTACCACTTCTGTTCCTACTGTTCGATAAAATCTCGAAATATTTTCTTTCCATAAATGGTCATATAAAAACTCTTTATTACCCATTGCATCATAACGATAAATGTCATTATCTAAATATTTCTGTATTGATGCCCTTAACTCTTTCTGTATATCATCAAAACCTTCTTTCGCAACACTAACTGTGTGATTCCATATATTCCTAAGATCTTCTTTTGAGGGGCATTCTTCTAATGAATTTAATAAATCAAGTAATTCCTTTTCTGTTAAATTTTTTGACATATCATTATAATTTATATTGTTTATTGAACTATTACTTTTATTTTCCACATTAGTATTCTTATTATCATTACTAGTATTATATTTATTTTCCTTTACCTTTTGCTCATTGCATTTAATATTATTTGTATTATGTTTTGTTTTATTTACATCTTCTTTTTTATGTTTTAAATTCTTTTTCCTTTTTGGTCCATTATGATTTTTTTCTGCATCACCTAAAATGCGTTCATATACATTACAATTTTTTACTATTTCTAAGTTGCCATGTTCTAGAGAGTTCTATACAGACAAAAAAAAAAAAAAAAAAAAAAAAAAAAAAAAAATTATAACATATATACATATAATATAATACATATTTTATAGTAAATTAATTTATAAATCCAAATAAATGATAATAAATATTATTTATATCATCATCTTACATTTAAAATAACATAATATAGTCCAATTATATATAAAATTAAGAATAACGATTTAAATGACATATAATGTATATTTTCCTTTTTGTTTTCATCTGAACTATACCAGGGAAATATACTACTTTTTTTTATATTCATCATATTGATAAAATTATTATTTTTTTTGATTAATATATAAAAAATCAAAATTATCACAAATAATAGTATATATATATTTATATGTATTAAAAAATAAAAATAACTGAATTTTCAAATAAGATATATATTTCATAATAATATATATATATATATATATATATATATATATATATTTATATTTATATTTATATATTTATATATTTGTATTATTTTATATAATTTATTGAATCATAGGAAAAAGAATAAACGATTAATATATTTAATTAAATAAAAAAAACACTATTTTCTTATATATATTTAAACAAAAATATAAATTATAAATTGAACTATATTAGAAATAACAAATCAATAAATGATTTTATAACTATTATTAATTTAAATAATTGTATTTTATTATTTATTATAAAAACTTCCAATAAAAGTATTCGATATTACAACATTCATTTTATTTTGATATAAAATGACATAAATACAAAATGATATTTTCATAAATATTTTTTAATATATCTTATTGTATATAAATATATTTATAAATTAATGTTTTTAAAATACGCATACAATATTTCAATCAAATCTTATATTGACATTTCTGAATCTGGGAAAAACTCTTAAAGTATTATTAATCCTACTTTTCTTTTTTTCGTTTTATTTTTTTTGGGATTTTATTTTTAATAAATTAATTTTAAATCATTATTATTATTTATTATATATATCAATTATATTTTTTTTAATTTTTTTTTTTTATTTCCTATATGTTTTCTTAAACTTACATATATTTCTTTTTAACATAAAAATATACAGTTTGTTATATTTTTAAATAAATATATATAATATATTACCTTAGTAAATATTAATTGTATATATTTTTTTTTTTTAAACATTTATCGCTATTAAAATAATATTAAATATAAACACTTTCTAAATATATCAAAAAATATATTTTTCTTTCCTTGTTAAATGAAATATTATAAAAAATAATAATTTATACATAAGTAAATACTTTTATGAAAATAATAACCTTGTATCTTATAATTAAATGTTTAATATAGAGGATATTTTATATATATATATATTTTTGTTATTCCTTATATTTGATACATAATGTACAATAAAATTTATATTTAAAACCGAATAAATTTTATTTTTCAATATATCAAAAAAAACACTATATAATGTAAAAAGAACAACATAATTCAGATAATATATATTTAATCAAATCAAATAAAACATTGAGAATCACATAATAGAGAATTAATAATAAATTTATTTAACATTAATTAAAAAAAAAAAATTACCAATATATGTTTATAAAGAAGAACATTATAAATAAATACATATATAATTTTATTATCTATAATATATATAGATAGATAGACAAATTAATAATATTTTTTAAAATACATTATAATAATAGAAATAATTATTTCTGCCAATATAATATTATTAAGTTATTTTTTATATATTCTAATGTATTATCAAACAAGATGTGTGTTTTAAAGTAAATATTATCGAATTAAAAATATTTAATAAGAAAAATAAAATATAATAAATGAAATCAATAAATTTAATTACTTTATAATTAAATATTATGTATTAAACATAGGTTAATTCGTTATATATAATGCATATATTTTCTAAATGTTATCATCATATTTTATAAAATATATTACATTTATCATTGCGTATATTAATGTAAATATAATATCATTAATAATTTATTATATACATTTATCTATAATTTTATAATAATATATCATTTATTCTCCGATAGTATATAATTAAAACAATATACATCAAATAAACTGATTTCTAATAAATACAAAAAAAAAAAAAAAAAAAAAAAAAAAACACAATAAAGACAGTATGTAATAATTACATCATAATATATGTTACAATTCTAAAATATATATTTAATACAAATCTTTTAAAAGATATATATATATATATATATATATATAATAATAATAAGCCTTAAGCATATTATATGTTTCTATAAAACTAAAATGAGAAATATTGAATATTTCGTTTTCATTCGTTATATTATTTATTTTATTTCTACTATTTTGACTTATATATAATATAATGTATTATGTATATTCGTTATATATTTATTTGTTTGTATATATATATGTATTTCCTTATGTTATACATATGTGTTGTGAAAGGTTTATATATATATTGTTCTCTTTTTCAGATATTTTACAAATTATTATTATTATACATAAAATAATCATAATGGCAACTATATATATATATATATATATATATATATAACATATAAAGTGTTACCATATTAAATATAGAATTTCTTCTTTTTATTGTAACTATATTATTTATATATATAACTAATTTGTTTTTTTTTTTTTTTATTGTATAGATACATTAAAATATTTCAAATTTGCTCTTACTTTATTATTTATATATTATTATATTGAAATGTTTTTCCAATGTTAATTATATTTTATAATTTATCATAAATAAATATAATTTTAATTCTTTATATTGATCCTAAATATTGTAATCTTATCATTTTTATAATAAATATAATATATATATTAATATGTTTTATTTTAATATCACGCGTAATATATATAATCCTAGAGTTATTTTTATATTACTTTGGTTCATTTGTTATTAATACTAAAGTACAGTTTTCTTATTATAACCATAAAATTATATAAATAAATATACATATATATATATATATATATATATATATATATATATATAATGGTGTTCTTCAAATAAAAAAAAAAAAAAAAAAAAAAAAATATTATTTATATGCATATATTATATTTCATTTTTTATAAGATATAAAATCATAGTACATATATAAATACACCATATATTTGCATCATGCAATATTAATTTCTATTCCTTTCCATATTTACTTTGAATGAACTTTTTAATAATTCTGTATATTCTGTTTGTAAATTTGTTATTAATGTTCTCCATGTTAATCTACAAGCCATTATAAATATTTTAAATTCGAATATATTATGAGGAGTAACGGTTAACCATCTTTTAAAAATTTCATTAATTGTCTTATCATAAGTATTATTATATTTGTTAACTACCATATTACATTCATTTAATATTTTGTTCAATTTATCATGTGGTAATCTACTTTTATTTCTTAGTTTCAAATAATGGTGATATAAATCTCTTTTTAAAAGATTAAATTTGTTTTCTTCATTTTTTACAACTCTTTTCCATAAGTCTAATAATTTTTTTGTTTCTTCAGATTCATTTCCTAATAATAATATGTCTTTATTTATTTGTAAATCATTTTTGTTTGTTAATAATGTGCATTTACTATTTTCATAAAAATCTATTTCATATGTAGTACATATATCTTTATTCAATAAATCTTTAAATAATGATTTATTTTCACTGAATATATTTGATACATCACCATTAAGTGATTGACTTAATATATCATGCTCATTTAATATGATAACCTCCTTTTTAACATTATATAATCTTAATATACTATTAGCACATTTTACTGCAGAACTCCCAAAATCCAGACTAGTAACATCACCTAATTTACTTAAAAATTCTGCTACCGATTCTTCTCTATTATTAGAATAATATAATTCTTCAAGTGTCTCATCGATCTGTTCATTCGTATTATTAATCGTTTCTTCATTTGGTGTCTCAACAACAGAATCAGCAGATTCATTTGTAGATAACATCCTTCTAAATATATGATTGTTATATTTAATTGTGGACAAGGAGTGATTTAAGCCATCATAATTATACTGTATATAAAAAAAATATTAAACATAACATTTAAATAAATAAATAAATATAAATATATATATATATATATATATATATATATATATATATATATATTACAATATTAACTTACGTGTACTTGTATATGTACAATTCCGAGAACAAATAGTGATAAATTAAGGTTGCAATTTTTAAATATATTCATTTTCAATAAAACAGAATAGCTAATATATATATATACTATAATTATTATTTTACTATATATTCATAAAAATCTAAATTTTTATAAAAAAATCAATATAAAAAAAATATTAAATTATTTTATTATATATTGTTCTGTGTTAATAATATAATGAACAAATTCTTATAAATAATAACAAATATAAACCTTACAAATTAATAAAAAAAAATAAGAAAAAAAAAATTTTTAATAGAATAAAAGTTCAATAAGAATAAATTTTAAAATTATATATATATTATATATATATATATAATTGTATAAAGAAAAATAAAAAATATATATATTTGAAGTAACTCATATTATAAAAAAAAAATAAAAAAAAAGTAATACCTTTAATAACAATAAAATAAAAAACAAAGAAATATATATATATATATATATATATATATTATTAATTTAAATAATATATAATAATGTATTTATTCATTTTTTTTTTAATTAAATATTATATAAGAATTATTATAATATATTGATAAAAATAAAGACAAATTTCATGCTCTTAAAAAAAAATATATTTCATAAAATATAGAAATAATATATACAGCATTATTTTATATATATATATATATTATTAATCATTCATTCTATATTTAACGGTAGAGAATATACATATATATTCGCATGCCTTTATTTTAGAAACAAATATTATTTATTTTAAATATATTTTATATATATTATAATTGGAATATATAAAATATTTAAAAAAAGAAACTTAAAAAATTATTTATACTTTACAATTAAATATATAGAATTTGTCCATGCAATCTTAATTTATTTTGTATATTTATATAATTTTAGAAATATATACAATAAAATAGTATAAAAAAAAATCACAGAAATGAAAATCAGAAGAAATATAATAGAAAATACAAAACCGATTAACATAACATAGCAAACTATTTAAAAATACATATACATAGACTACAAAAAAAAAAAATATAAAAAATATAAAACTTTTAATTAACAATAATTCTATATAATATAAAAATAAAAACAAAGAAATTTAAAGTTAAAACCTTTAAAAAAAAAAAAAAAAAAAGAAAGAAAAGAAAAAAGAAAAAAGAAAAAGAAAAAGAAAATGAAAATGAAAATGAAAACGAAAAACGTTTTATAATATATATATAATACAAATGTATATTTATTTGATAGTTTTATTCGTTTACGTAAAAATTAATATATTTATCAAAATTATTTATAATGTATTTATATTAATAATATATATATATATATATATATATATACTACAAAAATAAGAAAATATTAATAATTTAATATATACACCTAAAATACTACATGTTTAAAGAAAAAATAAAATAAGTTATATTGATATTATATCAAATTAAAATAAGTATATTTACAATTATTTTTCACATTGACTCATTTTATTTTTGTAGGACAAAAATGTTATAAAGTTAGAAAAAATTTAAATAAATAATAAAAAAACATTGTTTTATTTTTTTGGAATGCAACTGAAATAATAAATGCTAAAATAAATAAATAATATGTAAAAAAATATATTTCATCCATTATAAGTTTAATGCCATAATACAGTTTAACAAAACAAAGGAATACTTTATTAAATAATACTAATTATTTAAAAAATAAACTATTAGACGATTAAGAAAAAACAAAGAGAGTTATTCCCATATATAATTTAATAAACGACGAACTAGAACGAAATGATACAAAATTATATGCTAATTCATATTCATGTTCAAATAAGAATTCAAAATTTCACAATAGCACAAATATAAGATATAAATATGGAAATTAACAATAGAAGTTTGAAATTAATATATATAATACAACAAATAAATAAAAAACAATTTATATAAAACAAATTTTAAAATTATATTATCAAAGGAGAAAATACTGTAATTATCATCAATTAATTTTTTTTATCCTCAAGTATTAAGTATATTTTCATTTAATTTTTCAAAAATAAAAAATTTCTTAAATATATATATTATTCTTTACGTAATATGTCTACATTATTTCATATACACTTTCCAATAGCACTTACATATATTATAAAATATTTAATTCTTCTCAGTAGTATAGCTGTAGTGTCAGCTCCTATTCCTATAATACTTCCATTTTTAATATGGTTTATTTTGTTTCTTTTAATAATATCACAATGCATATTAGCTAGTACAAATATTAACAAAAGAAATAAAAAAAAAATTATATTAATAACAAAATAAATATACATATTCGTATATATATTATAATTATATTTTATACTACACATAAAGGATGAATCATTAATATTACTTTAAAATATAACATTTATACTATTATAAAAACTATAATTTATTTTTAACATACTTATTACAAAATATATAAATTTAATATTATATTAATATTATTTTATTTGCAAAATATAAAATATATATGATTTATTTATAATCAAAAAAAAAGACACAATGTTTTTTTTATAACAATTGAATTTTATATTATTTAGAAATATGTTCTATTAATATTCATATATATTTCCTTTATTTTTCTATATATTTTAATAAACCAAACAAATATTACAATAAAAATATATATAATTTTACTTTATATCAATTCTATTTGTTAAATAAAATAACAAATTCCTAATAAAATATGTAAATTTGATCATTGTTTAATTTATACTTATAAAATTTGAAATATATTATAATTCATGAGGATATTATATACTTATTTATTTATTTTAAACAAAACAATTGATAATTATAAAAATAAATACAAATATAGTTATTAAGTTTTTAAGATAAAGCAAAATATTTTTAAAAAAATAAGGTACAAAAAAAAAAGGAATATGTTTTAGTAAAATAATACAAATTTGTATTTATTTATTTTAAATATAAATTACAAAGCATAAAGAAATTAATATATATATATACATATATATATTTATAAAAATAAAGATAATATGTTAAAACAAACTATTGTTGTAAATTATATTTTTCTTATGTTAACATATAATACAGCATGAAAAATACTAATAGAAATAATATATAATATTTTCTTAAAATAAATTTTATGTATTTACTTATTTAGACTCTAATATTTTATTTATAAAATTTTTATCATCGTTCGGCCACAACCAAATCACAAGTAATGCAACTACTAGAACTGTAATAATTATTAACAATATAAAACCGCCATAAATACCAGCAGCAACTCCCACACATGGAATAGAGGAACAAGCACAAGCTGAAGCACAAGTAGCGGTACAAGCACAAGCTGAAGCACAGGTAGCAGCACAAGTACAAGCAGAAGCACAAGTAGTAGCACAAGCACAAGTCCCACTTTCTGCAAGTAACCACAAAATAAAAAAAAAAATAGAAACAAACATATATTCTATAGCACATATACCCAACAATTCTAAAAATTTACCAAGGCCTTTCCAGAAACTTGTTCCTTTAAATATAATTTCGTATAATTTATTTTTTATTTCATTCTTTGTTTCCATCAAATTAAATGATTCGCTCATTTCATAGTAATTATGTTTTGTTTTATTCTTTCTTTCAACGAAATTAAATAAATCTCTCATTTCATTGTATTTATTTTTTATTTTATCCTTTATTTCAATAAAATTAAATGAATCTCTCATTTCATAGTATTTATTTTTTATTTTATTCTTTTTTTCAATCAAATTAAATGAATCGCTCATTTCATAGTATTTACTATAATCACCAATTAATAAATAATATGCTTTTATTTTACTCCTCACAACTTTATCTTGATACTTTTTATCTCTTCGTTTTTTTTTTTCATAATTCTTTTCCTTCTTCCTAAGATCCATTAATCTTTGATAGTTTTTTAATTTTTGTTTTACCAATTCTTCATATAACAAATCAAATTCTGTTGATTCATAATTAATGTTTACATTTTTAATATTTTCTGCTAAAGATTTATTAATCCTTATGTGAAATTGTTTATTGTTTTTAATTTTTTCAAATATATTTATAATATTATTTTTCTATAAAGTAGGTAAATATAAAAATAAAATAGTTACCAATAAACATTTATAGTATACTAAATTATAATATACTAAAAATAAAAAAATATATTTAGTTCTAATATTTTAAAACATATTATAAACACACACACTATAAAGTAATATATAAATATATTTAAATTTTTTTTTTCACATTTTAATTAAAATATATTATTAATACACTTATAAATATATATATAACGCACATTAAATAATTTTTCTTATACAATTATTCTTTATTATTAATAATTTTTTTTTTTTTTTTCATTTCCATTTTATCTTACCTTATTGGAACCTAATATTATATTTAATACTAGAATAAACATAAATAAATTAAATGAATGGAATAACATTTTTACTTTATACTCCTCATAATAATATGTCTTAATAATATTAAATTCATGTAATTATAAGAAACATTTATATCTTTTGTTTTTAATTATATTTAATACATTTAATAATATACATTTGAACATATAAAATAATAACAACAGTTGATTTTTTTTTTCTTTTTTTTCTAAGATAAATTTTAAAAACTTATATACTTATATAAAATAAATAGATAAATTAATTTGATTATTTTCCATATAAATAATTGATAAAATATTTTCCTTAATCTTTCAATAATATAATTAATTATTTGATTTTGTATAACTAATATCATTCTATACACAAATACGTTAAATATTACCGTCATATATTCTAACAGAAATATTTAACTAATTTTTATAAACTTATATTAACGTGTGTATTCATAATAATCTATACTTATTTTTCCTTTAAAATTATTAAATAGATGGAAAAAAAAAATCCTTAAATTAATTATACAATAATAAATTTCATTATGTAATAATGTATTTTCATTATATATATATATATTGAGAATATTATTTATTAATAATATTATTATAACTAAAAAAATTATATATTATTTTTTACAATCTTAAAAAAATATGAGAAAATATTTTCGTGTATGGTACCTTATATAAATTACTATATTTATATAATATATATTAAAATTTTATTTCTGTTCATCTCTCTTATTAATCCTCGGAACACAAATATAAATTTTACATACACTTAAAATTTTAATATTAAAAATTCATTTTATTATAAAAATATATTTATTAAAATAAAAATATATATATATATATATGTATTAGATTAATCACATCATTTAAATATGAAAATAGTGTGAAAAAAAAAAAAATTTTATATATAAATATTTACATATATCATTTAACATTTAAAATTTATCCCATACTAACAGTAATACAGAATAGAACATAAAATGATATATTAAATAATATTATCATTATTATTATTATTTTTTTATTTTTTTTAATTTTATAATAAACAATACATAATAATTCAATATCAATTTGATAAATATATTTTCCTATATATAATAAAAAAATTATCAAAAAAAAAAAAAAAAAATGTTTATTTATAATGCTTTTTTAATTTTTTATATAATCAAAGTAGAACTATACACATTAGAAATGCATTAATAATAAAAATATATTAGATATGTAAATTTTGTAAAAGAATATATAATTATAACTTATTCTCTTTGTATTTTAATTAATATTAATATGTTTTGATTTTCCTACTTAAATAACATATATTTTATATACATTTATATTTTTTTAAAGATCTAAAAACCAAATATTTTGCATCAAATATAAAAATAAATTAAAAATATTAATGTTAAGATGTATTAAATAATTACTTACTATAAATATAAATGTTTTAAAATTGGTATGTTATTTTTTTGTTTTTATTTATTATTATTTATTTTTTTTTTAAGTGCTTAATTTCTAAAGGTCAACAATTAATAAAAATAAGATCTAATTAATATTGATATGTTACGTTTAAATATATATATATATATATATATATATATATATATATATTTCTCTTTTTGTTAAACGTATATATTTTTTAGTTTCGTGTTTTTAAGCTTTTCATTTTCTTTTTAATTTTTTTATTATATATTTTCCCATAATTTATGTGAATAATTTTTTTTCAATAAAAGAAAAAATAATGCTTATTAAAAATTGTAGTAGCACAAAAAACAAAATAAATAATAACATAAATCCTAATGATATACATCACGCTTCAAAAAATGGGAAGATTAATATATCAATAAATTACAACATATTCAATAAAATATATAAATATTTATTACTTCCTTATTTTATTATATTTCTATTTATTGACAATAAGGTAAAATATAAAAAAATAAAACAAAATGAAAATATCTCATTTTAATTTTTTTTTTATATAATCTTTTCATAAGAAGGAACATATGTATATATATTATAATTACACTAATATTATATATATATATATATATATATATATATAATATTTTATAATTTTGTTTTCTTTAGAATAACCATAAGAAATATTTTTATGATAAATATATTTATAAAAATGAAACATTTAATACATTACAAAATAGATCATTGACAGAAATTCATTTCAATAATGATTGTTCCAACTCAAATTGTGCGAGCGAAAATACATCATATTTAAGACCAAAAAATATTAACAAAAATGATGAAGAAAATAAAAACAATATAGAGGAAGATATAATTTCTAATGACAATATAAGCCATGATTTATTATTAGAACCTAAGAATTTAGAGGATTTAATATTTAAAAAAAGAAGAGAAGAAGCACATTTAAATGAAGGAAAAGTTTTATCAGGCTTTGATAAAATTAAGTGCTTTCTTGATATTTTCGATGATTTTTTTATAGATAGAATGATAGATTATAGTGTTCAAAAAAAAGATTCAACATCATTAAAACTTATTACAGAAAATATTGTAATACAAGCTATGGCTTTTTTCCCCTTTTCTTTAGCATCTTTTTCATATACATCCGATAGAATAAATTTCTATGGGATTAATCATGAGAAGAAGAAGAAAAAAAGGAATATATTACATATAAAAGACGATAAAAAAGAACTTTACGGCGTAAAATAATATTTATATAATTTTATTTTTTTTTCTCAAATTATTATATATGCGTCAAAAATAAAGTTTATATCTACACGACAAAATGAATAATTTTAATTATTGATATATATATATATATATATATATATATATATATATTTACCATTTTATTATATACATTATAATATACACATGTGTATATATCATTAATTTTGTATTAATTATTATAACTGTTTCTTATTTTTTAATTATTGTTTTCTTTTCCTTTTTTTTTTTTTTTTTTTTTTGTTTTCCTTATTATTTATGGGAACAGCGATTTTTATTCCGATATAAAATAGAATAAATAAATAATTATATAAAAAATATATTAAATTATTAAATCTTCTAAAATTTTAAATTTACTTTTTAAAATTTTCAATTAGAATGATTTTTAAAAACTATTCATTATTTTCAACCACATATTGATTATTATATTATTATAATAAATATTAAATATGTTAAAAAAGCACAATTTATTTGCTGTAAATATCCTAAAAATGTGTATAACTATAGTTTTTTATAATGTTCAGAATATATATTACAACTTTATGGAGCACATATATGTATATATTATATATTCCATCATATAACTTTGTATTAATGTTATTCTAGAAATGTAAAAAGAAATCTTACACATTATAATATATTATATTAAGCATAAAATTAATTGCATACATATATTTACAAAAATATTAATTCAAAAATATATTTTATGTGTTCAATTTCTCATTTATTTTTCTAAAAGGTATTCTTTATTATACTTTTCTCTCTAATGTATCTGTCATATGGTAAATAAGAATATTATTATTTCTGTATATATACACTTCCAAAAACGTTTTTAATTTATTATATATTTAAATATAATATGAATATGATATAAAAATTATCGTTATCTATATTTCTAAAGAAATTAAGAAAACATTAAAGATACATGATATGAAAAGTATATAATTAATGCAGTTATATCATATTATATTACATTTCATGGAAATATATTTTATTAAAATTTTAGATATATTAAACATTTATTTATAAATAAGAATAAATAAAATGGTAGTATATGTAATATATTTAAATATATAATTTTATAATAAGGTTTATATATTGCTGTTATTATACACTACATTATATCCTTTGTAATAATTACTTTATAGTGAGTTACTATGATATATATTATACAAAATATAATAATTTGTAACATAAATATATAATTATGAAAACATATATTATTTTAAAAATATATATAATTAATAATTATAAACAAAAAAAAAAAAAAAAAAAAAAAATATAATAATAATTACATTTTAATTCAAAATATAATTAATTTTATTTTATGTATTTTATACCATATTATTTATTTCATTATCGAAGTATATTGATAAAATAATTATCTTTATGTTATTAAAATTTAGTTCTGTCTTTTACTCTCTCTGTCTTTATCTATATATATATGTATGTATGTATGGGACCATTTCCATATTCGATACATAAACATTAATATTATTAGTATATTATTTATATTAAAATCAATTACATATAATTATTTATATTTTAAAATAATGCATTCCATATAGTTTTAAAATAATCTTTACCCGATTCTTTTGAATGAAATGTGCATCTACCAATACCTCCAATTAAAATAAACGGGGAAATAGGTATTAAAAGAACAATTAATACAGCATATCCCAATACATCTACTACATATTTAATAGGCTTCTTTTCCTTTTTTCTTTTTTTCACCTTAGAAAATTCATTATCATTATCATCCTTATAAATATCTTTTATAATTTTATCCCATTCCTTTTTATTCATACAATTATTTAATACATATATGCCTATCTCTCTTGGACTTAATGCAGTTTTCAGAGTTACTTTTACTTCATACTTACCATCACTTGTACTCATTGAATTTACATCTAACACTCGACAGTCACTGTCTACTCTCATATAATCTTCCTTATTCATATTATTACTAAAATCTACTTCTAATCTATTAAAATGAGTTTTCTCATTATCTTTATCTTTTCCCTTTTTCGTTTGAATTAATAATCTATTAATTCTAAATTGCATAAAACTTTCTACGTCATACTTTTGATAATACAATTCATTACTTAGGTCCTAAAAGTACAAAAATAAAAAAATATATGTTGTATTATGAGAATATATAAATAGATATACATATATATATATATATATATATATATATATATATATATATATATATTTTTAATTTAACATATATTTGTATATACTTACATTGTCAATGTATACAAAAAGAAAAATAAATACAAACAATTTCAAAATTTTTAACAAAAATTTAAACATATTTATCCATTTTCCTTTTTTGCATTTTATTAAATTTTGAACATTCTCATTATACATTGATTTATCCATATATACATATAAATAAGATTTTGCTATTTCATGATTATTAGCACTTCCTTTTTCCTTATTAATCATCTTGTAGCACTAATCTTAATTTATAACAATAAGAAAAAAACAATAGCTTAAATACAAAATATCAAAGTATTCCAACATTTTTCTTGTTAATTTTAATAATAAAAAAATAATACAAAAGGAATGTAAAAGGAATATACATACAAAAACATATATTCTTTATTTTGAATATCTTTATTTATTCATGTATAGTATTATTAATAAATATATTAATTAATACATGTATTTTTTTTTTTTTTCTTTTTTTTGTTATTTGAAAATAGGAATCATATTATTTTTTACCCTAAAAAAATAATTTCAGATTATGTAGAAATAAAAAATAAAAATTATACATATAAAAATTACATTATTCTTTTGATATATTTAAATAAATAAATACTATATAAGAACAATAGGAAAAGGAAGAAAAAGAAAAAACTATATATATATATATATATATACATATTGTATTTTTTTATATTATAATTATATATAATTTATTTTATAATAATCATTATAAAAAAAAAATATATATTAAAAAATAATGTACTTTTTTTTTTTTCTTCATTTATTAATATTTAATTTAAATAAATTTACTATTAATACTTCTATATATTATAAGATAATGATATTTTTACATATAATACTCTATATTTTTGTAAGTATTTCAAAAATTTTGGTATTTTATTTCTAAAAAAAATTATATTTTCATATTT
Organism: Plasmodium blacklocki (nom. inval.); assembly: GCA_900097035.1. Taxonomy (NCBI): domain Eukaryota; phylum Apicomplexa; class Aconoidasida; order Haemosporida; family Plasmodiidae; genus Plasmodium; species Plasmodium blacklocki (nom. inval.). The sequence continues at coordinate 51,663 of FMKE01000002.1, forward strand.
CCTTATAGGTCTCTTAATATTTTCATATAAATTTTTTTTTTTTTTTTTTTTTTTTTCTCATTACATGCACTAAATAAAATAACTTGCATATATATAAAGAAAAATACAATTTTTTAATTCTCATATGCCTATTATTCATATATAAAAAAAAAAAAAAAAAAAAAAAAAAAATACTGCCCCATTTATTTATACAAATATATTTCTTTATTAAAACTGGTCAAGAAATAAAATTAATAAAAATAGCAATCGGCAAAGTTTTATTTATTATATAATAAATACTTCAAAATAATTAGGCATATATATATTATGTAATTTTGATAAAGGATTTAAAATAAAATTTTCTATATATATTAATAAATTTATATATATATATAAATTATATGCAAAGTAAAAAGAATAATTGGATATGGTGTATAGAATTAATTTTCTTCATATAATAAAATCAGTATAAGTGAAAGAAAGAATAAATAAAATAAGAAAATAGAATAATATAAAATAAAATAAATTTTACTTGGGTAACAAAAAAGGATTTTATTAAAAATAACCAAATAAATAAATATAAAATATATATTACATAAAATAAATATTTTTAAAAAGAAAAATACACAAATATTAAAATATATATGAAAAAATTATTAAAACAAAGAATTAATTATATGTACAAAAAAAAAAAAAAAAAAAAAAAAATTAAAATAATATATATTTATATATTTATTTATATATTTTTTTATTTATTTAAAAATTTTATCATAAATATATTCTTAAAATAATAAATAAATATGTATATATATGAAATCAGAATAATTTACTTTTTTATTAAATGTAAATTTTATAATAATATAATATATATATCATATATATTTATGTATAATATATTTCTTCCTTATTCAAACAAAAAAAAAAAAATCAAACTTTTTCATTTCATTTTAAATATAATAAAAAGGAATAAATATTAATATATATATATATGTTTGTATTTATAAAACACATTTTAATATATAATTACTTTAATTAAGAATATCATATCATTACAATTCCTTCTTATTATATTTTATCTTATAAATATATGAATAATAAAATGTCCAGTTTTTTAAAAAAGCCATTTTATAATTGTACTAAAATATTTATTAGCAGATTTGCTACCCTGGAAGATCAATATGCAAAATCCAACAACTACAATTCCAACAAGAGCAGGAAAACCTGGAATCAGAATAACAACATAACCTACAATTTCTGCAATATATCTTAATAAAGGTCTTTTTCCTTTCTTCTTTTTCACTTTCTTTTCTATTTTGTTTTTTCCTTCCGAGTCTAATTTAGATACTTCCTTAGATGTTGGATGACCATAATATTTCATAACATAATCCCATTCTCCTAATGACATCTTTTCACTTGTTGCATTTACTTTAATCATATCTGGTCTTAAATTTGTAACAAGCCTTAAATTAACTTCATTTGTACCAGGGCATATATTTTCTGAATCAACTTCAATCATTTTTATTTCAGGATGCATATGCTCAAACGTTCCTTTAAGCTTTTTGTGATCCAAATTCACTCTTAATACATTATACCCTTCTTTATTGTTATAATATTCTGCTAATGATCTGTTCTCTTCAAAATAAGATGAAACCCCTATGTTTGATTTTTCATTATTGTACCTATTAATGATATCCTATATAAATATATATATATATAAAAATATAATATATTAAATAAAATTATACAATAACAAAAAAAAAAAAAAAAAATTATATACATATATATATATATATATATATATATATAGATAAATATATTCAATTATTTTTATTTTTCATACCTTGTTATAAAATGTAAATATAACTATAAGAACGATATACAAAATAATATTACTCCATAATATAAAAATATTAAATTTATTTATAGAATAACCCATTTTTAAATTTTTCATATTTCATCTTTAGAAATTTTATATATATAATATCAGGAATCAAATTATCAGAATATAAAATAATTATACAGTTTATAATACATATATATATATATATATATATATATATATATATATATATATATATTATATTCTTTTTATTTTATTATTATTATTTTTTTTTTGATATATGTTTTTTTTCCGATTATATTAAAAATAAAAATAAAAAAAAAAAAAATATTAATTTTTATTTTTCCAAACAAGAACTAATTTATGTAATTAAATGAAAAAAAAAAAGAAAAAAAAAAAAAAAAAAAAACCTTTTCAATATATAATATATATATATATATATATATATTTATAATTTTCTTATATTGTATCAAATATTTTTTATAATTATACATACATATACATAAACCAACTGGAATTATTTTTTTAATTCTATTATATATATATATATATATATATAAATTTTATTTATATATATATAATATAATATTTTCTTATATTTAATGAAATATTTATTATTATTATATCAAACATAAAAACTTATATGAATAATTATTTTTATAATTCTTACATATATTTATGTATATATAAAAAAAAAAAAAAAAAAAAAATACATACCTATTTATTTTTTCTTTTTCTTTTTTTAGTTATTTATTTATTTTTTTTTATTTCCATATACTTAAAAAATTGTGTATGGAAAATATATTGTTATATTTAAGAGAATAAGAATAATAACAACAATATTATCAATCAGTGTTTATATTATAAATTTTCTTATATATTATACATTGTATACCATTAATAATATTATTATATTATATAATAAAAAATAACTATATTTTATATATTATGAATTATATAAATATATATATATATATATATATATAATATTTACAATTCTCTTTATATATATAATTATGATAAAATATTAATATACATTAAGAAAAAAAATTATAAAATAAAAAATGAATATGTACATATAATAAAATATACTATTTTATAATTTTTATGAACGTAATATAATTTAACCTGTATTTAGTCTATGGTTTATCAAATATATTATTTAAATCTTATTTTTTTATTTATTAATATTTTAATTAGCTTATATTAATATGAAAATATTAATTATACTTTTCTTTCTTTCTTTTTTTTTTCCTACTGACTATAAGAATATGTAAGAAATATCATACCATATTTTTATAAATACATTAAAATAGTAACTAATATATAATTAATAAAAGTACATATATATATTATATATATAAATATATATTTTTTTTTATCAAATTAAAAAATTTTGCATCTAATAAAAATAATAAATGAATAACTTCAAACAGTTATGTAAAATATTTTCAAGTTTTATATAAAATAAAATATTACATATATATATATATATATATATATATATATATAATATAATGGTTTCCTTCTTTTTTTTTTTTAAATTCAAATAATAATAGAATATATATGTAAAGTAATATATTTTAAGTACGCTTATATTTTATGAGTACCTTTTTTTCAAAGTTCGTAATGAGTACAACTAAGTTATATAAAATGAATAATATAAGAAAATGTAATATAATAATTTAGTATAAAAATTATAAAAGAAAAAACATAAACATGATATATATAATATTCCGATTTGGTTCCATAAAGAAATTACATAAAATATATATATTATATATATATATATATATTTATTTATTTAATTGTTTTTAAAAGAGTAATTTATATAATACTAGCTTGAAATCTTTCAATTTATAACTTAATTGAATTTTTTATGTAATACAAATTATAAAATATTATATGAAATAATTATTTTCTTATTCATTTTATCATATTCCTTTATTTTAATTTCTAGTACACATATATATATACATATAATACTGTATGTAATAAACTTCTTTAAATTACCTTACAAATTACACATTTATATACATTGACTTTTTAAATAAAAAGGAAAAATATATATTTAATATTATATAAGAAAAAACAAAATAAATTATAAATGTAATAATAAATTAATTTAAATTATCCATTATTTTAGTGCTTCAATTATAATAAAAATAAAATATACTTTATTTTTTTTTAAATAAAAAAAAAAAAAAAAAAAGGAAAAGGAAAAATATATCCATATAATAAATTTTTTTTTTTTTTTTTTTTTTTTTTACTACTTAATTATCAGAAAGTAAATAATAACATAATTTAAAATGTATATACTCCGAATTTAATAAAAATTAAAAATATATATAATTATTTTAAAGACAATACAAATCATTATTAAATAAATATATAATTTATAACTAAAAATGAATATGAACAAAATAAATAATTAATTAATTAAAACATATTAATATTTAATTCTTATATTACGTATATTATTCAGGATAAATTGTCTTTATATATATATATATATATTTAATAATATTATAAGCTTCAATAAGGCATATTAAAATAAAATATCACAAAAAGATAAACGAAAAATATAAAATATTATATAATAAATCAATTAAATGATTAAATAATAATAATATATATATTGAGGGATATAATGAATAAAATTTATTTCTATTTTAATACTTTTTTTTTTTTTTTTTTTAAGGAACTTAAGAAATGGCTTTTCTTATAAATAATTAAATCTTTATTATTTTTGTAAATTTTTGCAACATTAAAAGACAAAGAATACTGACCATTTAAATAATATATTTTCCTCAAATTATATAAAACATCAAATGTTCTTTTAAGATGAATAAAACCATTTCGTTTTTAAAAAAATCCATCATAGTTTTTCTTCATAATATTCTACATGTAATCATAATAAACTTAAATTAGTTCAGACATATATCAATATTATTTTCAATTATTTCTTAAATACATTTTAATAAATATATTTTTAATCTATTCCCTTCATACCCCAAATCAACAAAATCATTACAACTTATATAATGATTCTTATATATAACTAATAGCTTTTTTGTAATTAATCATTAAATTAATATTATTATTATTAAAATATTTTATTAAAAAATTAAATTTGTATATTTTTTTTTTTTTTTTTTTTCACTACATTACAACAAGATATTATATATTTTAAACTTAAATACTATTCCTATAATTCAATATAACAAAATATTGTCATTTATGTCAAAATTTGTATTGTGCCTTAATAAACTTTTAATATTTAAACCATACATATTTATATAGTGTCTTTTCTATATATAATTATTATATAAGCTTCAAATTAAAAATATTACATATTAAAAACAATTTTTCTTCAATCATAAGTTTATTTTTTAAGTAATTTTTTAGCATCATCGATAAAATATATACATCATTTAATTTATTGTCTTGATATTTGAAGTTTTACAAAGTTCATAGAGCTTATATACTTTCTCAAGTTTCCAGAATATATATGTCTATATTGAATATCATCAAAACATTTTAATTATAATTTAATAAATTATAAATAAACAAAAAATATATATATATATATATATATATATATATATATTAATTGATAAAATAACTATTCATTTGTCCAATTATAAATTTCGTAAAAAAATATATATTAATATATTTTATAAGATTAATCTATATCATTAACTAATACAGAATATCTTTTTAACTATGATGAATTTTAAATAATATATATTTTAAAAATCAACATAAAATATATTAATAAAGAAGACAAAAATAAAATAATAATAATATATAAAAAATGTTTCTAGTTTTCATCATCATTTAACACACAAATATTTCCATATGCTTATTATTTAAACTAAATAAAAAATAATAATAACATAATTCCATTTAATTTATATCTAATTGTAAAACCAGTAGGCTTCATTTATTCTTAATATATATAAATATATAAAGCATCTAATATCCATTATATTTCTTAATATATATATATATATATATATATATAAATAGATGGATTCTTACAAAGTTTATATAGATGTAATCTCCTTTAAGACTTACAATTATGAAACAATTTTTATAATAAATATACTCATTAATATATAAAAGAAGAAAAAAAAGAAAAGAAGGAATAATAATATAAAAAAAATTAGAATTACATGTAAAATAATATATATCAATAAAATCTATCATATAATTTAATATTAAATTAAATAAAATTCCTCCTTTTATATTTATTCAAAATGACACCTTTGTTTCTCTTTTTTTAATTATAAATATATGCATATACTTTATATGTGTTTGTCTTTTATTAATAATAGTTATCTATACCTTATTTTATCTAACAACAATATTTATATATAATTATATATTGTTAATTTATTATTGATTTATGTTAACGAACACATTTTTTTAAATATATACATAATACATATTAAATTTTATTCCCCGTTGGAATATATAAAGAAATATATTCAAAAAATTAATATCATATAACTAATTTATATATATGAACAAATGATAATATTTCATTTTTTTTAAATTATATTTTTTCTATATTATATATAAAAATATATTTCCAAAATTATTAAAAATTAAACTCTTGTTTTCATAGAAAAGAAAATACATATATATATATATATATATATATATATATATATATATATATTTATCAAATTCTTTATTCCGCAAAAATGAAAATAATTTTAATACGATATTAAAAATTGTGCATACAATAATTTTATATACATGTATAATATACATATTTTTTAATTGTTTTTTTAACAAATAAATGTACATATATTAAATAAAATATTTATTCCAAATATATATATATATATATATATATATATATATATAATAAATCTATATATGTACATATTTATTATTATTCCATATTTCTCTTTTTAGTTTTTTTTCATTATAAATATATAAGTATATATTCTTAAAATGCGTATATATGTTTTTATATAGTCCTTATTATTGACTTCTATATGTATATATATATATATATGAAACATAAAAAACAAATATAAATCAAAAACAAAATTTAAAATCAAATGTTTGATTCATATAAACAATTTGTGTGAATTATGAATACAGACAATATATAAATATATGATATACAACCAATTAATTTATTATTTTATTCTTTTTTTAATTTTAAATTTTTAAATATATATTAATATTTAATAAAAAAAAAAAAAAAAAAAAAAAATTGCGTACTCAAAATAAAATATTGTACAAGTAAATTTTTTTTTTTTTTTTTTTTTTTTTTTTATTATTATATATCAATATATCCATTTGTTAATTCGATATATTTTTCATTTTTAAGTTTATTTTTTTTTTTTTCATATTTATTCATATCTTTTTTCAAATTCGTTTTCTACAATATTCTACAAAAAAATAATAAATATATTATATTTCTCATGTTACATTTATTATATAGTATTTTTTACATTTTATATTCGTAATATAACATATAAACATAATTTTATATATTTATATATTATACTATCGTTATATTTAAATATATCATAAAAATTATTATATATTACATATTGAAAAATATATATAAAAAATCTATGTGAATTATTTATATTTCAATTATAAATATTAAACTTATATTTTCAAAAATATTATATATATAGATTATTTATAATTTATATAAAATCATAATTATTCTACAAATTCACATAAAATATATATAATATAGTTATATATTATATATATATATATATATTTAAAAAGGTTTATAATATGCAACCCATATAAATAATTTGGAATATTATTCCTTTAAAAAAAAAAAAAAAAAAAAAAAAAGAATTTTAACTTTAATAATATCTACATAAAATAAATAATTTATAAGAATCCATATTATTTGATAATAACAGGTATTAAATATATTTTTATTTTATAATAGTTGCATATTATAATTCCTTATTTAATTTTAAATCAATATATACATATATATATAATATATATATAAAATATATATATATTATAAATTTTATTTTTCTTTTATATTCAAAAATAAATGGTTTTTTGGCTTTATACAAAATTCTATATATAATGTAATATATTATATATATATATATATATATATATATTATTATATATTTTGAATTAATCTAATATATAATACAAAAAAAAATATATGACATATATTATAGATCAGCTGTAAATATCAAGGTCAATATATATTTAAAAATATTTATTATATATTCTATAGTTCTATATATTATAATATATATACAGAACAAAACTATACAACAGAAAAAATATACTAGGTTGTATTGAAAAAAATAGAAAAACAGTTAACCAAAAAAAAAAAAGAAAATTATACTTAGATCGTAATTTTTATATATTCCATACATATACGTATATATTATTTTTTTATATAGATATATTTTTCTTACATATTAATTTTTTATATTTCGTTAAATTTATATAATAATATATATATATATATATATATATATATTTTTAATAAATGTATAAATACATTTTATATACTATTAATTTATTCATAAAGCATATTTTTATCATTGGAATTTTTTTGTTCTATATTTATAATAATCAAATAGACCAAAAAAAATTTAATATACTATATTTTTGTATAATATATATTTATTTATATATATTTTTTTAATAAAAAAAAATAAAATAAAATAAAAAATAAATAATAAATAATAAATAATAAATTAATTAATAAATAAATATAATATATAATTTCCTTATAATATAATAATAATAATAATAAAAAAAAAAAAAAAAAAAAAAAAAAAAAAAAAAAAAAAACTACTTAATACAATCAAAATAAATAAGTAAAAATGTTACATGCTTATTTTAAAATATTCTATATAGCAGTTTTATTCGGATTACTCATTTTGCATCAAAATGTAAAAGAAATAAATATACTATATTGACCACAAAGAACAAAAAGCAAAAAGCAAAAAGCAAAAAACAAAGAGATTAAATAATTTTCATTTTAACATTTTTTATTATATGTTCATATGTATGTATGTTTATTTTTTTTGCAATATATCAATCAATATATTATATAACAAAAATAAAAATATTCATATATGCACATGTGTTAATGCATGTTAATAATACATATACATTTATATATATATATATATATATATATTTCCTAATAGGTGTGTACACAAAAAGGACCATATGAAGAGGAAAATGAAGATAACAAATTAAAAACAAGAACATTAAGTTATATAAGAGAAAAGGAAGTAGACGAAACGAATAAAATAGAAGAACCAAATAAAATAGAGAAAGTAAATCAAACAAAACCACTATTAAGTAATCATCAGATTCAAATAAATAATACAATTGATAAAATAATTCAAAATTCCGATGGAGACGAAAAACTTCAAAGACTTAAGAGTACATCATGGTTAATAAATAATATGGAATCATCTGAACACGTTAAACAGAGACTTAGAGGGCTAACACAGTCATACATATATAACCCAGATGAATCAAAAAAAAGAAGAATAATTAAAGAAATTTATAAATATAGTGAAAAAGAAGAAAATGATGATGTTAGAAATATGTTCTTAAAAATACTTAAATGTAGAAATTTAAGTAACACAGAGCCTCAAGTGTATCATTTACCTTTAGAAGGAAGATCTCGTCTATGTTGTCTTTTCGCATAATTAAAATGAGTATATATTATTATTTTATATTTTTTTAATGCAATCATTGTACAAAACAGTTGTAATTATTAAAATACTAATAAGGAATGAAATATATTAATAATACAGTATATAAAGTTACAAACAACATTATGTGTGAAGTCTAATATGGATATTGTAAAAATAAAAAAAAACAAAAAAAAAAAAGAAAAAAATTTTTATTTTTTAACTTTTTTTGTTTTTTCTTTTTTTTTTTTGATGTCTTTATGTATATTTGATGAATGTAAAGTAAATATTTTTATTATTTCATTTTTCATAAAAAATATTAATTTTACTTATGTGCATATAAATATTTATAGTTTTGTTTGTTTGTTTGTTTATTTTTTTTTTTTTTTGTGTAAAATTAATTTTTCTATTAATTTGAAAACCCTTTATTAGTTTACATATCTTAATATATATATATCAAAACTATCTTTTTCATATAAAATTAATACCTTAAAAATAACTATATAAAAAATTATAATTTGCAGATTGTAATATTCTATTAGTAAATAAAATAAACTACTGTTCTTTAAATACAATATATAATATTTTTTTCACCTTACATAAATTATATATCAAAAAAAATAATTTGTAAAATTCTAAAAAAGCTATAATGAAAATAGTTCAAAAAAAAAAGATAAAAAGGAAAATACTAGCACATAATATATAACAAATAACATATAGAAACTATTCAATACACGAAAAGCTATATGTATCAAATATTTTTGTTTTCTTTTATTTCTTTCATCTTTTTTTATCTATTTTTTTAAGATACACAGATATACATTTAAAATTCACATTATGTAAGAAAAAAAGAAAATATATACATATATATATATATATATATATATATATATATATATATATATATATATTTATTTATTTATTTATTTATTTATTTATTTATTTATTTATTTATTTATATATTTATTTATTTATTTTGAATAAATATTACATTTTAAACATTAAGCCTATTTTCAATACATGCAATGTTTTTCATAATTAAATTATGGTGTATGCATATATAATTATCAAAACAGTTATATATGTTCAACATTGTGTTTAAGAAGAAATAAATTATTTTCCATATTTTTTTACCTATAACTTATTGGGTTGTATAGCAATGCATAGTAAATATATATTTTGCCTTTTAATAGATATTAGTATAATATAAAATAAAGTAGAATAAAACACTTATATATATATATATATATATATATATATTTGTATATTTATAATATAATTTTACTGTACGGATATATTTCATTATTTATAATTATATATATTCTTTAAATAAAATATATTCAAAATAAAATAGTCTTAAAACTTTATATGGATATATACCATTCATGCTTTTACATATATATATACACATATAAAATTCATTTGTTCGCTCTAAAAAAATATTCATTATATAATAAATAAAATATAATTTATATAATTTAATATATTATGGTTCTTACATGACATTACTACTAATATATAAGGTTACTTTATGATAAATATATAACTATAAATATAACGAAAAAACTAATTTTGTATTTAGAAAAAAATTAAACATGTAGAAAAGTATTCTCTATTTTAACATGTTATACATATATACATATATATATATATATATATTCTAATAAAATTTATAACAATTTATATTATTCATATATATATTTTCTTTTTTTTTTACTCTTCCGTCGAATTAATCATATATTTCAAAAAATTTACTAGCTTGCACTTTTCAGTTATATTACGTTTCATTTTATTAGGGTATATATTATTTCCTACAAAAAAAAAAATATTTTATCTATTTCTCTTCGCCATTTTTCTTTTAAAAAATTCATTTTATCTATTTCCATATATTTTTTTATATCCTCAATTATACTATCTAAAATATTTGTATTCTCAATTATAATCTTATAACTTTTGTCTCCTATTTCTTGTGTATAATTTTGTATTTCCTTCCCCAAACGCATCAAACCTTTTGCTCGTTTGTTCCTAGTTAATACACTTACTCCTTTATCGCATAAAACCCTTTCAACAGCTTTTTTTATTACTAATTTAATATCTAACATCATTAATATAAGTACGTTTCTTGTCATATTTTCTAAATTTTTATTATTCTTATTATTTGAACTAATATGATTAAATAAAAGAGTACAATTTTTAAAGTTTTCATTATTACAGTCCTTTTCATCTATAATTCTAGAATCATCTGAATCTTTTTTTATATTCACAAGGTTTTTATTTAATAAATTTTTATTCATGTCCTTATTAACTATTTTTCTAAACAAATTTTCTATTAATCCTTTACTGTCATTCATTAAAGATAATTCTATATTATACCCCATATACAGTTTAGAGAAATATTCATATAACCATCCTATATAATTCATTATAGAAAAAGAAAATGAATATTCAAGAATTTTTCTAATATTATTTTTTATTGATACAATACAATTTTCATCACCCTCTAAATATGTTTCTAATCTATCTCTTAATAATAAAGCTAATTCAACTTCTCTTATATTTTGTTCTACATCTAAATAATTATTCATAATTTTATTTGATAATAATAAATCATAAAAGTTTGTATTTGTTTCAAATGACTCTTCAATAAGGTATTCTATTTTTAATTTACCAACATATTCACTCATATTTATTGATATATAGGATAACATAAATAATACAAATGGATCTATTAAATTTATATTATTGATTTTAGAAGGCCCATCTCTATTATATTTTCTTCTCATTTCTTCATTACTTAATATTTGATATGCACTATTTATTAGTTCAAATTTTTTAAAAACTTTATCATTTCCTATATTTTTTTCCGGATGATATTTTGAAGCTACTTCATAATATTTTTCTTTAATTTTTTCTAATTTCGAATTCTCACTTATATTTAATATATCATAATACGTATAATCAACACATATATTGGTATTATTATCTATATTTGTATCATTTAAAATTTTATTCTTTTTCGCTTTTTCTTTTTTATTATTTAAATTACTATTATTTAATGCAATTCGATATAATTTTTCTAATTCTTTTTCTAAAGAATATCCTTTCTTCTTATTATGGGAAGATTTTCTACAATTATCTTGAAACGTCATTTCCTTTTCTGATATATTTGAAACATATTTACTTTTATTACCTTCTCTATTATGTGATTCATTTATATTATTAAATTCATCTGATATTTTCAAATCATTTAATATATCATTTTTATTTATTTCATTAGATATATCATTTTTATTTATTTCATTAGATATATCATTTTTATTTATTTCGTTTAATGTATCATTTTTATTTATTTCGTTTAATGTATCATTTTTATTTATTTCATTAGTTATATCATTTTCATTTAACTTAATTAATTCTTTTAATTCATCCATATAATTGTCTTCTATATCTTCATCAATATAAGGTGCATTCTCAATAGATTCATAATAATTTTCTATTATTGAGAAATCATTATTTTCTAAGGAATGTGATTCCTTATTTTTAATTAAACATTCTGTTGCACACAAATTTCTTTGATGTCTTTCATCAAATTCTTGTGCAAAAAAGGAATATAATTTATTTACACACACGACCTATAAAGTATAATAAATAAATAAATAAATAAATAAATAAATAAATATATATATATATATATATATATATATATATATAATATTAACAATTTTTAAATTTATTTAAAAAAAAAAAAATTTTTTTTTCTTCTTTTTACCGTCAGGAACATATATGGTATTCCACATATTAATGTAATATTATACATAGAAATTAAGAAGTCTATAAAACTTTTTTTTTTCATTTTCTTTATTCTACTTTTTAAATTATTTCATGTTTATACATACTACAAATCTTTTATATTTTATTCATATGAAAATAATTATATTTATCATATAAAACTTTTCATTTTATTATGTAATATAAAAAATAACTGTAGCTGATATAATATTTTTATTACGAATTATAAATTTTATTATTTAAATATAAATTTCCTATATCTTTATATTATACAAAAAAATAAACCTATATATATATATATATATATGATACATTTATTGAGGATCAAATGAACAGAACAAAAAAAAAAAATCGAAATTCACCAAAAAAAAAATAATATAATGTATCTTTTTAAAATGAAAGAATAATATTTATTATATTATAGACAAAACTTTTCAATTAAAAAAAAAAAAAAAAAAAGTAAAAAAATATAATAAATAATTATAATAAAAACATTATAATGTATTTCTTTGTATTATAACTAACATTTATAATTTACAAGACAAAAACATATAAACCCTTTCTATTGTGATTTTATAACCATTACATATATACATATATAAACTTTTTATGAATGGTAATATAAATATAATAAATATAAATTATAAGAATATGCAAAAATTTATATTTATATATATATTATAATAATATAAATCTTTATATATTTCTTTACTTATTAATATCATTGTTGGTTATAAAAATATTCATCCAAATATTATTATATAAAATATATAGATTTTTTATAATATTATACAAAAATAAATAAAATATATCTTATATATATATATATATTTATTAATCTGTATTTTCTTGTATCACATAATATATAAAAAAATTTGGATTAAAATAAAAAACAACATAAGAAAATATATTTTTCTATATAATATAATTTTATTTTCAACATGCAACAAAAAAAAAAAATAAATAAAATATATTCTATATAACTACGATAATATAGTTATAACATATATTTATAATATATATATAAATATAATATATCATTAAATTAAAAAAACAAAAAGGACTAATCGCAAAATAAAAATTGATTCTTTTATAAATAATTTTGAACTTAAAAATATATTGTGAATTATCAAAAAATAAAAATTCCCATTATTCATGTTTAAAAAAAAAAAAAAAAATTATATAATATATTTTTTTTCTTTTATATAACCCTAACCGCATATTAAAAAAAAATATTTTTTTTATTTAAAGATCTAATTATATAATATATAAATTATTATATAGCCATATATTTTATTTAATTTATTATAAAAATATGGGTTAAATATTTACAAATACAAATTAATTAATATATTTTTATTATATTTCGAATTTATTATTATTTTATTTTTTTTATATGTATTAAATAAAATTAGGAGTTAAACACAACCAAGTTATTTTTTTATTACAGTATATATAATTCATACATAATTAAAATTTTTTTAATATCTATTATATAATAACATCATATATTTTTTTTTCTCTTTCTTCCTTTTTTTTTGAATAATATTAATAATCATAATCATAAAATTACTTAAAATATATAATAAATAAAAATATATTAAAAAAAAAAAAAAAAAAAAAAAAAATTAATTATTACTTTGATGATCTTAGACATTCTTTACTTGTACAAATGCAATTAAATAATATACATCCACCTTCTTTTAATATATTCTAAAACTACGTCATTTCATTACAATATACATATATGTATTTATTTTATTTATCAAAATCTTTAATATTCAAAAAAAAAAAAAAAAAAAAAAAAAAAAAAAAAAAAAAAAGTATTATCTTTTACACATCATATGTAACAATATTAGATATTGATATTTAATATATATGTTACATACTTATATGTGATATATGTTAATTCCTATATTTATGATAATATACAAATATTTAATAATTAATACTTCTACAATAAAAAAATGAATATAATAAAATAAAATATAAAGAAACAAAATAAAACAAAACAAAACAAAACAAAACAAAACAAAACAAAATAAAATATAATGAAATAAAATAAAATAAAATAAAATATAAAGAAATAAAATAAAACAAAACAAAATATAATGAAATAAAATAAAATAAAATAAAAGCACATAAATTTTAAAAATAATTTAATCTTCCACTATAAATAAAATGTTAAGTAAAATTTTATATTTTATTTATAATATCATATATATATATATATATATATATATATATATATATAGAAAGAAATTAAATAATTTACGTTATAATTTTTACTCAAAAATGAAAAACCACATAAGTTAATAAACCCTCATTTTTTGGTTATTCTTTCATCCTTTTAATTAAAAAAAAAAAAAAAAAAAAATTTCATGTGACAAGGAAAAATCTATTGACATTTGTGCATTTTAATACAATTATTTTATTATTATATTTTAAGATTTATTTCTTACATAATATATTATATTTAATTTTTCCCATTAATCTTAAAGAATATATAAAAATAAAAACTAAATATAAATATATACACATATATATAGGGGTAAAAATGTGTTTAATAAAAAATTTATATGGTCCAGATTTATTTTTTTCTTAAATTTTTCAATTTGAAATTTATAATGTAATATTATTTTTTTTGCTATAATTCTAAAAATTTTTACTCATACTTAGTAGTAAAAATATTATTACAAATATATAAAAATGAAAACAAAGTTATCTATTGAAATGTATACCTAAAAATATATGTATATTCCATATGCAGAAGAATAAAAAAAACAAAAACCTCAATTTTATAACACACACAATATATATATATATATATTATATATTGTTCATGATAATTTCATATGTTTAAAATTAATACAAAAAAAAATTATTACATATAAAAGTAAATAATAGTCTATATATAAAATAAATGTATTGTTAAATTTTTAATATATTATGAAAACACGAATAGTTCTTTTCCTCTTTAATTAAAATATATATATATATATATATATATATATATATATATATATATATATATGTGAATATATAATATATAATCATATGTAAAAAATTTTATATAAAATTTTCATAAAAAAAAAAACATCCAAATATCAACTTTTTCCTTATATAAAACACATAATTTTATACACATAAATTATAATAATACCTCAGGTATTTTAATATTATCTATTATTAAATTTTCAAATAAAAGTATAAGTTCTTTTTATTTTTAGAGATCACCATAAATTTTTTTTTTTTTAATCTATCTTATTTTCTATGAGTCAATAGCATATAATAATTATTATAATTATAACGATGAAAGAAAAATATACATAAAAATATAAATATATATATATTATTGTTGCTTTATTTTAATTGTTAATATATATTTTGTTCAGACGATATTTTATTATATTTTAAAATATTTTTTCTTAATTATCTAACCTCTTTAAAAATTCTTATATTATATATTGTATAATATAATATATTATTTTAAAAATATCCTTTAAAACGTTATAAAGGTATGCAATTTAATAGTAGAAACATATATAAAATAAAATATTATATTTTCCCATTTAATTATTATATTATAATATACTATAATAATATACTATAATAATATCATTTATATAATATATATATACATATATATATCCTCTTCAATTTTCCCATTTTACATAATATAATGAATAATATTTATATAAAATTTTATATTATTCAAGATAAAAAATTAGAGTGAGGAATTTTTTTTTTTTGAATGGAAAAAAATAATAATAAATTTAAAACACCTTTTTTAAACAGAATATATCTTTTATTATTAACGAAAAAACGTTTTTCTTATAAATAATAATTTTAAAAAACTATATATTAAAAACAAAATATATAAAACAATAAAAAAAAAAAAAAAAAAAAAAAAAAAAAACATACATACATATATATATATATATATATATATATATATATATATATTAATATATATAGATAATTGTTTTAAAAAAAATAGTTCCCACTTTTTATCAATAGTTACTAGTACATGCAAAAGTAAACCTATAGCTATATATATATATATTATTCTTAAATATTAGTTAACAAGATTTTGGGTATACATATACATGCATGTAATTATATATAGGGAAAATAATAATTTATAAAAATATACTATAATATATCTTAACTGGAAAATTGTAAAAAAAAAAAAAAAAACAGATTTTTTTTATAGGAAAATTTAATAACAATTTGTAAATTCTTCATTATAAAAATATATAAGGATTATTTAATATGAATAATCAAATATCAATTATATCTTTTTACATTTCCACATCTAAAAATCAAATATATTGCAAAAATGGTATATATATATATATATTACTCATATAGGAAATTAACCAAAAAAAAAAAAAAAAAAAGAATAGAAAAGAAAAGAATTTAATTATATATATTCATGTAACGTTTCAAAAACAAAAAAACGTAAAAACAAAAAACCACAAATGTACATGTAACCATATTAAAATAAAAATATAATTTTATATGTATATATATAACTTTTCCAAAAAAAAAAAAAAAAATTTTCAAATAAAAATACATATTATAATAAAAAAAATATATATATATATATATATATAGAACATTGCTTCTTAAAAAAATATAAAGTAGTGTGCTTCTTTTCTTTTTTTTTTTTTGGTATTTTTTTCCATAATTGGAAAATAATATCACAAGATGTTTACATAAAATAAAAATAATATTATATAATACTATACTAAAAAATTAAAAAACACATTTGATTTTTTTTGATTTTTTTTATAAATTTATAGAAAAATTATTTTTATTATTATTATAATCAAATGAATGAATAAATATATATATATATATATTAATATTATTATATTTATTTTACTAAATTTTTTTATTCTTAAGTTATTTTTAAGTACCTATTTCTATATTAAAAAATATGATATACAAAAAATATAAACCAAATAAAAATATGTAATATTTATATATAGATTTTATTGTACATCTTATATTATATATATATATATATATATATATATACATTATTTCCTTTTTTTATACTCTATTTTTCATTTTTTTGTTTTTGTTTTTTATTTTATTTTATTTTATTTTTTGTATGTATTATTTTAATGACTACACATATAGACATACAAGACTTATTTATATATTTGTATTTATATTTTTTTCCGTTAATATTATTTTAATTTTTTTGAATTGCTAAAATGATGTGCTTTTCATATTAAAAAAAATTAGAAAATTTAATAAGAATATATATATATATATATATATATATACAAATCATTTCGTGTTTTCTTCATATATATAAATATATATATTTATTTATTTATTTATATTTTTAACATTTATATACGTTTTATATATATAAAAGAAAATATGTATCTACAACGTGTGTAGGTGAAAATATGAATATATAATATAGGAATTTAATATTTATAAAAAAAACATAAAATGAATATGTATTTTTTATTCATAAAAATATTTATTCTTTCCATTTTCACTAAAAACCTTAAATTAACTAATAGAGTAATCGAAAAAAAAAAAAAACAAAAAAAAAAATATATATATATATATATATATATATATATATATAATAAAATGAAGTAATATATGAATATTCATTTATTAATTATTCTTATATATCTGTTTCATCCATTTTTCGTTCTTTTTTTTTTTTTCTTTTTTATAGTATATTTATAATACAGTCTACAATGGAAAAAAGAATCTCCTAGGAAAAAGATTAGATTTAATATCACGTAGAACCTTAACAGAAGTTTATGATACCTTTAACGGTGCAACAGTAAAAATGCTAGATATAAATTTTGATTCTTTGAACACTTGTCCCCCAAGAAATCGAAGGGTTATTCATGACAGATATTCAACAGCACCATATGAATTAATAAAGCATAAAACCAAAAAAAAAAAATCTATATTTGCTAAAATCAAAGGCAAATGTGTAAAATATTTTCAAAAAATTAATTATACATTGAATGATATATTATATTTTTCTATGGATAACACAAACTGCCTTTTTTTACCACTGAAATTAATATTAGCACCATTTGTTTTCATATTCACAGTTCTTTATGATATTATATCTTTTATAGCAATTGTTTTTATCTTGGTAATCATAATTATTTATACACTCATAAAAAAAATGTGTCTAAGAATTCATTATAGTGAATGTATGCAAAATTTAAGATCATGGAGGAAGCATGAAGCAAAGGTTAAAATATACAAACCCGAAGCATGAATCAAAAAAAAAAAAAAAAAAAAAAAATTAAATACAGAAAAAGCAGAATTATAATTAATATTTTATTTTACTCATATGGTTTTATTTCAAGGAAATAATTAATATCAAACCTAAATTTGATACCGAATATTTTATATTTTATATTTAAACGAAAAAAACAAAAAATTAAATAAAATAAATTTAAAACGTTCATAATCTTTTGATTTAAATATTATTTTGATAATAATAATAACATATTATTATTATTATTATTATTCGTTGGGGGTTAGTTATCGTGTTTTGTTTACTATTTTGTTAGACTATTTTGTTTTATGTTTTTATTTTCTTTTTTCGTAATTTTATGTGTATTATTTCAATGTATATTTATATATATATAAATATACACATGCAAAAAATTTTAATTTTTAGTATATGAATAAATTGTTATATATATTATATATTTTTTTTTTTTTTTTTTTTTCTTAATGTGATGTTTTGTTTTTTTTCATTTTCTTTCTTTATTGATTATACCTATTTATTTTTATTAGTTTACCTTATTAATTGTATATAATTTATATATATTTTGTTACTTATTTATTATGTTTCTTACATATTTTACTAATAATTTATAAATTATAATGAAATTTAATTAATTTTTAACTAAAAAATTGGTAATATATATATATATATATATATATACTATTATTTCCTAAACATTTAAAACCTTTTTTTATATGCTTATTTCCGAACATTGTATTATATATATATTTTAATTCCTAAACATTTAAAACTTTTTTTATAAACATATTCCTAGCATCTTATTATATATATTTTTTAATTCCTAAACTTTTATTATATATGTTATATATATATATATATATATATATATATATATATATATATTTTCTTTTTTTAGTTCCTAAACTTTTATTATATATATTATAATTATATATATATATATATATATTTTTTTTTTTTTTTTTTTTAATTCATAAACTTTTATTTTATATATATTATATATATATATATATTTTTTTTTTTTTTTTTAATTCCTAAACTTTTATTATATATATTATATATATATATATAATGTATTTTTTTTTAGTTCCTAAACTTTTATTATATATATTATATATGTATTTTTTTTTTTAATTCCTAAAAATTTTATTATATTTAATATATTTTAATCCCTAAATTATTATTATAATATATATATATATATATATATATTTTTTTTTTTTTTTAATTCCTGAACTTTCATTATATATATATAATATATTATATATATATATATAATAAATTTTTTTTTAATTCCTAAACTTTTTATTATATTTAATTAATATATTTAATTCTAAACTTTTATTATATTTAATTAATATATTTAATTCCTAAACTTTCAATATATTTAAATTAAAATATTTAATTCCTAAACTTTATTATATTTAATTAATATTTTTTTATTCCTAAACTTTATTATATTTAATTAATATTTTTTTATTCCTAAACTTTTATTATATTTAATTCATATAATTTAATTCCTAAGCTTTTAATTATATTTAATTATAATATATTTTTATTCCTAAGCTTTCTTTTATTTTATATTTAATAATAATATTATTAATCCCTAAGCTTTTTATTAATTTAATTAATAATATTATTAATCCCTAAGCTTTTATTATATTTAATTTTAATATATATTAATTAATCTCTAAACTTTTAATTATATTTATTTAATATATATTAATTCCTAAAGTTTTATTACAATATATAATTTTATTTTAAATAAATATATTATAAATGATAATTTTTTTATATATAATAAGAATTTTATTAACGTTCGTTATTTTCATTTTATTATTTTTTTTTTTTTTTTTTTTTTTTTTTAATTTTTTTTAATACTTTTATAAAAGTACTATTTATTATATATATTTATACAATAAATGAAAATAATACTTATATAAATATAAAATATATATTTATGCAACAATTAATATTATTATATATTATCATTTTATAATATAATTATTTATAAAATATATAAAACATTTTATATATAATATTATTATTATATATTTTTTTAATTAATTTAGTTAAATAAGAGATATTTGATTAATTAATATATATTATTATACACTTTTTTGAATAATATAATAATTTTTTTCTTATGAACATCATTAAAAGTAATATTTTATAGAATTTAATACAAAAATTTATATAATGTTTTGTAATTTTTTTCCCCATAATTATAGCTCAAGTATTATTAACAGAATTCCTAAATATACAAAATTATTAGGATACTTATTCAAATAATATGACTAGGATAGTTTACTATAAAAAATAATCCAAATAATAAGAAACCTTGTATTACTATATAATTTCATATATATAGTTTAATTTATAATAGTAATACAATATTATGTATAAATAACAACATTGTTATTATAAGGTAATAATATAACATATAAATATAATATATATATGTATATATATATATATACTATTAGTAATTAAATAAGAATGGAAAGATTCATTGAAAAGAATTTTTTTAGTTTATTTTTCATAAAAAAAAAAAAAAAATAATTTTTAGATTTGTATAAATACGTTATTTTTGTATTAAGAATATATATATATTTTTATCAATTATAATATAATAATTATAAATAATATATATATAATTATTATATTATAAAAAAAAAAAAAAAAAAAAAAAAAAAAAAATATATATATATATGTATATATCATAAATATGATGATCTATATATAATTTTTTGTTAATATATATATATATATATAATGAATTAATATATATCAATATATATATATATATATATATATATATATATATATATATATATATATATATATTTAAATTAATAAATCAAAATCAACAAAAAAAGGTAATTTTTGTATTTGTTAATATAAAAATATTGTGTTTGTCATAAAAAAAAAAATTTGTAAATATCATTAGGAGTCTTTTAGAAATAATGAGAAACACACTTAAAATATATAAAATTTTAAAATAATATATATTTTACAAATATTTATATGTAGATACAGATATACATATAACATATAGAAAATTTATAGATTTACATAAATACATATATAACTCAGAAAAACAACTAAGCCATATTTTGTTATTTGTTAATAGGAATTTTTATATTACAATTAAAGAAGAAAAATTCAAAAATAAATTTATACGTCATAATTAAAACCACATTTGAAATATATTAGATTCAAACACATAAAAATATATATATATACAAATATATTATATACATATAAATATATTTTTACGTGTTTGAACCTAATATATTTCAAATTTCGTTTTAATATGATTCAAATTGTTAATAGTTTTTTTATAATTATATTAATATATATATAAAATACATATATATATAATATAATAAAAAAAAAAATTATTAAATAAACATGTTCATTTATTATTTTAAAATATTTTCATTTGTTATTCTTTTTTACATATATTTGTTAGTTAACAATGTAAGTACAAATTATACAAAATAAAAAATAAAATAAAATATAAGAAATTTACTACATTATATATATATATATATATATATATATATATACATACATATGTGTTATTTATTTGTACATTATATTAGATTCTGTGATATATACATATATAGAGAAAGAAAGAAAAATAATATATATATATATATATATATTTTTTGTCCAATTTGTGTTTTCGTATTTTTTATAATATTTTTTCTTTTATTAATTTTTAGAACGACTTACTAAAAAATGATTGCAATTATTATTCGATTAATTTTTCCTTAAATATTAAATCCAACAGATTATTGTTTCAATTGGAAAGGGAAGAACCTAATTATGACGACATAGATGAGGTTGCCTTATTTTCTGGTGTAGATGATGGACGTTTTAATAAAAAAAAAAAAAAAGTTAAAAATGGAAGCCCAATGGAGGAAGAAATTACAATTGAAAGTGAAGGAAAATTCAATTTAGATGCTGTATATGAATTAGAAATTATAGAGTGTTATACTCTAAAAAGATGTTTGAAGAGAACATTTAAGCCACTTATTAAATTTATTGGTAAATGTATATCATTAATAATATCTAGTGCAGGATTACTTGTACATGCTCTCCTATCAGGTTTGTGGGCTCTACTCAAATTGATATACAAATTTAAAATAGTACAAGCTGTAAAAACTTATATATGTCGTATGATAAAATATTAAAAATAAACCCAAAAAAAAAAAAAATATAAAAAATATAATATAAAACAAAATATAAATATAAATAGGAATGTAAAAATTATGGTGCCAGATATAACATAGGCACATAAAATACACAATCAACAATGTAAATTAATAACATACAACAAAAATCAATAATATTTAATCAATATATAGGTATATTTACTCATTAATTTTTTGTTTTGTAATTAACATAAATATACACAATATATATATAATTAATCAAAAATTGTTACACTTAAATATTTATTATAAATTACATTGTTTTAATAATTATAAATAAATATATGATAATATGTAAAATTTATATTTTTTCTTTTTTCATTTGGTTTATTTTTTTTTTTATAATTTATAAGTTCCAATATATTATAGGAACCTAATAAAAAAAAAAAAAAAAAAAAAAAAAAAAAAAAAAAAATCTAGTTTTACCATATATATATATATATATATATATATATATATATACACATATATGTATATATATGTTTTATGTATATATGTCTTTGTGTTAAAATCTTTGTGAATCCATATATTAAATTAATATATACAATTTTATTATGTCAATATATATACATATATTAGTAGATTTTTTTTTTTTTTTAACACATGTTAAAAATGTAATTTCTTATTTTTTTTTTTAATTTAATGATTTAAGCTTTAATGAGAAAGAATAAAAAAAAACAAAAAAAAGGCATATCTTATTATTATTATTATTATTTTTTTCTTTTTGTGTTTGCATGTAATAATGAAGACATTTATTACATTTTTTTTTTTTTATAATTTTTTTTTACATAATATAATATTCATATTCTCATAATTAAAATTTATGTACAATATATATATATATATATATATATTGGTAAAAAATGTTTAAGAAAAAAAAAAAAAAAAAAAAAAATTACAAAAATGAAAATCAATAAAATATTATATATATGTCTTTTTTCAAAAAAAAACTTTATATTTTTAAAAATTTAGTTGTTATTAATAAATTTTATACAATCATTGACTTAAATAAAATTATAAAAATTTTATATTATGAAAATGCAATTTTTATTTTTTTTATATAACAAATATTTATATATATATACATATGTATTTATATTTAGATTTAAAAATAACTTATCCGTAAAATTATTTATTAAAAAATTAAAACAATCTAAACATCTATATAAGAAATCTCTAATATTTTCATTATAATATATTAATTAGAGGAAATATTTGGATCATTTTTTTTATGAAACCCATAACTATAACATTTTTAGAGAATCATTATAATATATTTAAATTAACAGTTCAAATTAACATATATATATATATATATATATATATATATATGTGTTTAATAAGAAATAACATATTTTTCGTTATTTCTTAATCCTTCTAATATTAATAAAATGAACTATAAAGATATTCAAAAAAATAAAAAAAATTTAAGGTAAAAAATTTTTTTAAAATATATGACATAAAAAATTAAAACATTAAAAGATATAAAAATAATGATTAAAAGTTTATATATATATATATATATATATATATATATTCAATATATAATTTTTATATTTTCTTTTCTAATGTTAATATATTGATTTTTTTTTTTTTTTTGTTTTTGTTTCAACATTAATTTTCCTCTTCATTATCACTAAATTGTATTGATTTCATTAATGCACTTTCTATAACTTTCATACCATCCACTTTATAACGTATAAAATCAATACCAATAATACCAGATGTTTCTAACATTAAATTCCCTAATATTAACATAGCCTCTGCCCTTTTTAATCGAATTTTCTTATGAACTCCTTCATCTCGTAGTACCCGCTTAGCTACATCTTTAACTGTTGATTCTATATCCCACAACATTAATCTTAAGGAATCACATATTATATCTCCTAATTTCATACTAAGCTCCTCACCTTCTAAACCAGAAAGTACGTCCAAACTTTGAAGAATTTTATCGAATGTTTGCTTTCCCATATATATATTCTCTGCACACCTTAAATAGGCTTGCATTTTTTCTCCCACTGCTTTTAAACCTAAAATACTCTTCACCTTTTTTATATATCTACTAGATACATTTTTATATATCCATCCTACTGAATATAAAATAGATTCAGAAAATGATGAATCTAGTAATCCTTTAATTTCTTTTCTCATATTATCAATCCAATTTTCATCCCCATCTACATAAGGTTGTAATCTCTCTTTTAATAAAACAGCTAATTCAACCTCTCTTTTAATTTGATCCTTCAATAAGACATTTTTTATTAAATCTTTGAAATCTTCAAAATTATCATCAGATATTTTGTTTTCATATATTATTTGAACAAATGTTGTTATTTTTAAAATACCAATATATTCATTAAGTTTTTCTGAACTATATATCATTGTAAAAAAGGTAGCTGCATCAATAAAAAACATATTTTCTGTAGCTTTCATTCCACCTTCATCATACATTTTTCTTCTGTTTTGATCACTTAACACTTGATAAGCTTCATTTATTTTTTGAAATTTTTCATTTGCTTCAGGGTCGTTTATATTTTTATCTGGATGATATTGTAAAGCTAACTTACGATAACTATATTTAATTTCATCGAAACTTGCATCTGGTTCAACATTTAATAAATCATAATATGTCCTATCAACGCACGTATCTGAATTATCATCACTAATCGAAGTATTATCATCAAAATTGGAATTCATATTTACTTTTATCAATACCCTTTTTTTATTAAATCCATCTTTACAAACGGAATTAACTTCTTCTTCTAAAATATATTTATTTTTAGAAAATATCATTTTAAAATTCTTACTTCTAGATGAATTTGCCATGTTTTCTAAATTTTTGAAAATATTTTTTTTTTCTTTTTTTTTTTTACCATTATTCTTAGAATTCCCTGGATCATCTGAAGATTCAAATTTTATTATATCCATAATTTCTAATAGATCATTCTTTTCTTTGAATTTGTTTAGTTCATCGCCCTTTTCGGTATGATCTTCTTTTTTGGAATGACCTTTTTTGGAGTGTTCTTCTTTTTTGGAATGATCTTTTTTTTTGGGAGTGTTCTTCTTTTTGT
>FMKE01000003.1:0-29806 GCA_900097035.1 Plasmodium blacklocki (nom. inval.)
ATATATATATATATATATATGAGTTTTTTTTATAATGAATTTCTATAGAAAAAAAAAAAAAAAAACTTAAAATTAAAATAAAATATAAAAAAAAAAAAAAAAAATAATAATAATGTTTTAATTTATTTATTATTAAATTATCTACAACATGTACTACATATATATTTCTTTTTGGATAGAACGCGACAAAAATATACATATATATATTTACATTCGTATTTATATTTTTAAATAAATGTATTTGAATTTTTTTATAATTTTTTTTATTTTTTTGATGAATATTTATCTTACATATGTATTTTAATATCACAAGTATTTTTATAACAAATATATTCTTTAATATATTTGTTTGTTTTTTGGATATGTATTTTATAATAAATATATAGTTAATATATATATATATATTTTTTTTGTTTCATTATTTATTTCGATACATATTTTTCTATTGTATGTATTAATATATATATATATATATATATTCGAGAGGTATTTTGTTTTAAATAACTTTTATCTATCTATTATTCTTGATGTGTTTTTATTTTATTTTTTTTATTTTTTTTGAATACAATAAAAAATAAAAAATAAAGAAAAAAATAAAATTTAACGTGAATACTATCACTAATAAAACTAATTATATTATTATTAATACTACTATAATATTTTTTAGTAGTTTATATATTTAATCTAAATAATATTACGTACTATCGTCATAATATTAAATAATGATATATAACACTATATATATATATATATATATTATATAGCATAACATATAAATATATATAATTACATATATACATAAGAATATATATAATATATCCTATAGAATTAAAAAAAAACATAATATAATAAATTATAATATAATATAACATATATATATTTAATACACAAAGACAAATATAAATAGATATAGTATAAACATAATATCTCACAAACGCATATATAAATAAAAATAGAAATAAAAGCACAAACACAAATACAAATAAAAATAGAAATAAAAGCCAACACAATCCATAAAAAAACCACAAATATTTCCCAAAATGGCGAACAAAACAAAATATTTAAAACACAAATTCTTGATATATTTCAAATGTTGGCGCTAAATGTGGGGATTTTCACATATACATATATATATATATATATATATATATGTATGTGACACTATATATGCATATATGTGTATGTATTGGTATATGTAGATGTATAGGTATATAGGTAGATGGGAAGATCATGAATTTATATTTTTAGTTTATTCAAATAGAGGCATCAAACAAAATATACAAACACATATATATAATGGTAATTAAACATATATATATCAAAAATGGCCAGCTCAACGTCACTACATGATATTGCAAAACAGTTACAAACACAAGCACAAGATGAAGCCACTACTCGTGGTGGTTTTGAAAAATTGAAAGGTAGTATATTTGATGTAACATTTACAAATGGGGGTGTAGGAAGTAATCTTGGTAATGATATTTGCAACATTACCACATCATATTCCAATGCTAGTCGTCCATCGAACGATCCATGTAAAGAAAAAGATAAAAATGATAGATTTAAAATAGGAACTATATGGACAACTGATAACAACGTCCCTTCTGGTCACGAAGGTGTCCTTCTACCCCCACGACGTCGTGATATGTGTACCACGAATTTGGAGAATTTAGATACACAAAAGGGCGGTCCACTTAGTAAACAAAATGTAAATAATTCTTTTTTAGGTGATGTGTTACTCGCAGCATATAAAGAGGGTGAAAGTATAAAAAATGGATATAGTGATACGTCACATGTTTGCCGTGCCATGAAGTACAGTTTTGCCGATCTAGGAGATATTATTAGAGGTAGAGATTTGTGGAGCAAAAACAGTGATCAGGCGAGGCTACAACAAAATTTGGTAACAATATTTGGTAATATAAAAAAGAATCATCATGCAATAAAAGGAAAATATGACACATTCACACTTACACAATTGAGGGATGATTGGTGGACGGCAAATCGAGATGAGGTATGGCACGCCATGACGTGCACAGCTCCGCAAGAAGCCACCATATCTGTAACTTCATCTGATGGTGTGATAAAATTTGAGGAATACTGCGGCAACAAAGACAAAAACTCTGTATCACCACCACCTGACGACTATATTCCCCAACGGTTGAGATGGATAACCGAATGGTCAGAAAATTATTGCAAAAATCTAGAAAGTATTTATGGGGGGGTGAAAAAGAAGTGTGAACAATGTAAGAGTATTACTAGTAGTTCTACTAATAACGACTGTAAAAGGAATGGATCAAAATGTCAAGAGTGTGCAGAAAAATGCAATGAATATAAGGACACCGTAAAACAATGGAAAAAACAATGGAAAACACTAAAAGAACAATACCAAACATTATATAACACAGGTGGTAAGGGTAATAGTGATCCAATTGAACAACAACTTAATAAATTTTCGATAAACTTAAAGCAAGTGATAACACTGGTACCGACAAATATATTAATCTTGCAGAGTATATAATGTTATCTGGAGGCGATAAACCTTGCAAAGACACATCTCAGAAGGAATTCAAAGACGAAAAAAATAGTGAACCCACATATGTTTTTAGAAAATATCCTAATGGATATGAGAAAGCATGTACGTGTATGGACGAACCCTGCGACATCGCAGATACACTTATAGGGAATAAGAACGCAACAGAGAATATAGGAGAATGCCATCCAAAAGATACAAATAACGATTATCCTGGATGGGGGTGTGAAAATAAGGTTAAACAGGTAGAAAAAGGAGCATGTATGCCTCCAAGAAGACAAAAATTATGCATAAATAATTTAACAAAATTGACTAATAATTCATCGAAAGATGATATGAGAAAAGCTTTTATTCAATGTGCTGCAATAGAAATGTTTTTTGCTTGGGATAAATACAAAAAGGATAAAGAAAAAGAAAAACCAAGTAGCGGAACAGAAAAACCCGACCAAGAAGCACAAAGCAAATTAAATAGTGGAGAAATACCTGAAGAGTTTAAAAGAATAATGTATTATACATATGGAGATTATAGAGATATATGTTTGGGAAAAGATATAGGTAATGATGAAGCTAAAGATATATCAGGTAAGATTTCGAATATTTTGAAACAAGAAAATAATAAACCTGATGGTGGAGAACTAAAAGAACGTGAAGAGTGGTGGAATAGTGTTAAAACAGATGTTTGGAAAGGGATGTTATGCGGATTATCACACCATATTAAGGATAAGGAGGACGACGAGGACAAAGAGGAAGAGGAACGAAAGAAACTCACGGATAAAGACGGATACCAGTACAAGAGCTACGATACTCAGACAGCTAGAGAAATTGATTTGCATCTTGGTACTTTTGGGGAAAAACCACAGTTTTTGAGATGGTTCACTGAATGGAGTGACGAATTTTGCAGAAAAAGAGACGCGAAAATCAAAGAGTTGAAGGGGGGGTGTCCACTAAACACGTGCTCTAATGGTGATAAAACAAAATGTAAAGAAGCTTGTGAAGGATATCAATCTTTAATTAACCAATGGAAGAAGAATTATACCAGTCAAAGTGGGAAATATGATAATGATAAAGGAAAATATTCTACTGATGATTCCGACGTGACCGGCTCACAATATGCCCACCAATATTTAGAAAAGAAATTACAAACACTTGGTGTAAACGATGGTAGCAATTGTATGAAAAAGGATTCCAAGTCACGAACGTTACCTGGTAGTAGTGCTAGTATTCCCTCATCGTTACATCCACTACCCAGTGATTATATCACTACGTGTGGTTGCGCTGCGAAAGGTTCGCCGTGCGAAATAATAAAACCACTTCTGACAGATAAAAATGAAACACATAGTATAGAAAACTGTAATCGAAAGGATGACGAAGAATGGAAATGTGATAAAAATGAGATTAAAAATCACCAAGAAGGACCATGTATGCCTCCTAGAAGAAGAACGTTATGTATACATAATTTAACAAAATTGAAGAATAGCGACAAGGAACATAAATTAAAAGAAATATTAATAAAATGTGTTGCGATAGAAACGTTTTTTGCTTGGCATAATTATAAGAATAAAAATGATGGTGTAGACTCACAGTTACAAAATGGAACTATCCCCCCCGAATTTAAACGCCAAATGTTCTATACGTATAGTGATTATAGAGATATATGTTTCGGAAAAGATATAGGTAATCGTCAAGATGCTAAAGGTATATCAGGTAAGGTTGACAAGATTATACGCGGAACAGGTGTTATTCGCCAAATAAATGATAAAGAACGTGAACAATGGTGGGATGGAATTAAAAAAGATGTTTGGGAAGCTATGATTTGTGGATTATCACATGCTTCAAGTGGCAGTGACGCCAACACTATTAAAACCAACAACAAATATGACGATGTGAAATTTAATAACAATACCAAATTGAACGATTTTGTTGAAATCCCACAATTTTTACGTTGGATGACGGAATGGTCAGACGAGTTTTGCAAAAAACAAAAAGACAAATATAACACTGTGAAGACAGCGTGTGGGAGTTGTGAAGATAAAAAATGTGGGACTGATTGTGAGCAATGTAAAACGAAATGCACAGACTATCAAACATTTGTTCAAAAATGGCAATCTCAATGGACAAAACAATCGGACAAATACGCCGAATTATATGAAAAAACAAGTGGTGAGAGTGGTGGTATTTCACAACATGAGCAACGTGTAGTTGATTACTTGAAAGATCTAATACCAAATGGTGGAGATGTCAAGTATGGTACCGCCGGGGGATACTTAAAACAAAAAGGATATATCGATGACTGTCAGGAACAAAATGATTTCAGTAATAGTGGTGACGACAAATATGCATTTGCTGATTATCCAAAAGAATATAAGGAGAAATGTAAGTGTAATCCGTCTACATCACAGGAATCGAGGGATGGACTACCACAACAAGAGGAGGATGGACCACCTGGACCACCCGGACCACCAGGAGAAAAAGGTGAAACAGGAAAACCCGGAGCTCGTGATGATAATGGCGAACCCGGACCAGGACCGGGACAACAACCGCCTCCTCCTCCACAACAAGAACAAAATGGTCAAGAGGGTGGTGGCGGATCACCTGGGTCAGAGGGGACAACGGAACAAGAAGGTCAAAAGGAAAAAAGTGAACCAGGAGCTAATGGTGATAAAGGACCCAAAGGTGACAAAGGTGACCAAGGACCCCCTAGTGAACAAGGACCCGAAGGTGGTAGTGGCGGTGAAGGAAAAGGTGGAAGTGACGGTGGTCAGAAATCACAAGAATGTGTCAGTACTCCGTGGAAAGCAATAGCAGAGCCTGTTTTGACCTATTCGGTTGCTGCTGCAGTAATTGCAAAAGTAGTTGGAAAAGATATTTTAGATAGAATAAGCACTATGATTGGTGTTCCAAATGGCCAAGAAGGTGGTGCTCAAGATAGTGGTAGTAGTGGTACCGGATCCACAGGGAACCAAAATCCTGGATCGCCACGACCTGGTAGCGACCAACTTGATGCCTCTAGTAGTTCTTCCTCCTCATCATCATCATCAAGCAGTGGTT
Source organism: Plasmodium blacklocki (nom. inval.) (assembly GCA_900097035.1). NCBI lineage: Eukaryota > Apicomplexa > Aconoidasida > Haemosporida > Plasmodiidae > Plasmodium > Plasmodium blacklocki (nom. inval.). The sequence continues at coordinate 5,579 of FMKE01000003.1, forward strand.
CCAGTAGTGATGGACAATCGTCACTACCTGGAGCACCAGGGGAACGTGGACCTAGTGGACCCGCAGGATCACGTGAACCAGGTAGATCACTACCCGTATCCCCACGATCACAAGAAACCTCCAAATCCTACATTGATGTGTTAAAATATGGTGTCCCCATACAAATAGGATTAGCTTTAGCATCCCTAGCGTTTTATTTGTACCTGAAGGTAACAAACGTATGTGGTATATATATATATATATATATATATGTATCTATGTTTTGTATATGTATTTATATTGAAAAAGAAAAAAGAAAAAGTAATATAGAAATATATTTCTCAAAATAAATATAAAATGGAAAAAAAAACATATTAAAAAAATTATGCTACAAAAAAAAAAAATAATTAAAACATGGATAAAATAAAAAATGAGAAATTTTGTGAACAAAAAAAATGAGAAAAAATTTATTATAAAAAACAAAATTTAAAAAAATATTTCTTAAAAAAAAAATTAAAAAAATATTTTTCTTAAAAAAAAAATTAAAAAAAAATTTTATTAAAAAAAAATTGAAAAAAATATTTATTAAAAAAAAATTAAAAAAAAAATTTCTTATGAAAAAAGTAAAAAAAAATTTCTTAAGAAAAAAGTAAAAAAAAAATTTATATACATATAATACATATATATTGTACTTATATATATATATATATATATATATATATATATATATACGCTCCTATAATACCCATATACCTACCAATACATATATATACCATATACTTACCAATACATATATATACCATATACCTACCAATACATATATATACCATATACCTACCAATACATATATATACCATATACCTACCAATACATATATATACCATATACCTACCAATACATATATATACCATATACCTACCAATACATATATATACCAATATATACCTACCAATACATATATACCAATATATATATATCCCTAAACCCATATATATATTCATTAATATTTAGGCAAAACCCCCAATTGGATCTACCAGGACATTTCGTGTAATTGACGTATTGAAAAATAAGGACAGAATCCCTACACCAAAATCTACCAATAGGTATGTCCCATATAAAAGTGATGTATATAAAGGCAGAACATACATATATGTGGAACAAGAAGAAATGGACGATTACAGTTATGTTCGTGATATATCCTCATCTGATATTACTTCTTCGTCCTCCGAAAGTGAGTATGAAGATATCAACGAGATATTTGTGCCACGTACTCCTAAATACAAAACATTGATCGAAGTGGTACTAGAACCATCAAAGAGGGACCACACATATACCACACATGATACACATATAAGTCACACAGATGATATACATAACACACATATCACATATATATCACAGAATATACATGATATACCAAATGATATACCAATTAACGATAAAGGGAACCAACTAAAAGAGGATTTTATCGCAAACATGTTACAAAGTAAACAAAAGGATTTCCCTCGAAATAATTTAACTGCGGAGATACCAATGGCCACCCTCCCTTATATTTTGAATGATAGGATGGATGAAAAACCTTTCATTACACAAATTATAGATAAAGATTTACATGGTGACGAACATATCACTTACGATATAAATTGGAATGTTCCAACAAATACATATATGACAACCACTAGGAGCACTACCAGGAATATCCTCCAAAACAATAGTTTATATAGTGCTAGTGATCTTATCAATGATACGGTACTTCGTGACAATCACAATGTTGATATATACAGTGAGATTCTCAAAAGGAAAGGAATTGCATAGTGGTTACCAAACATACGTGTAGTTACACAATATAGTGACGACACCACACGTCGTGGTTACCACATGTTGTGATACGATATAATTTTAACACTTATAGTGTTACCACACATACATGTTGTGACACAACAACATACATAAAGTAACATATATAGTTACACCATAACATACGTGTAGTTACCACATATACATAAAGTAACATATATAGTTATATCATGATATATTGGTGGTTACCCCATGTACCCACTGGATATATGTAGTGGCTAAATCGACATATATGTTAAGCTAGTCAAATCCTATAGAAGATGTATATGATGTATGGAAATTATCATTTTTCGCCCATATATGAAATATACATATAATTATTCGAAGAAAATATGTGTCGAATATATTGGATGGATATATAAACCCACTTAATGATCTCCCAACGCAACAAAATATTAATTTTCACATAACAAATTTAGGTAAAAATATATCTATGGATATACATTTTGAAGTAAATATATATATGTGGATGTAAAAAATAATGTGGATACCAATAATGTACCACGTGACGGTCATTTGGAAATTTTCTATAATTTTTGATAATATGGAAAAAAATCAATAATTCTGATATGGATTTATATATATATATTCAGAAAATAAAAAATTGCAGCAACCATTAACAATAATTTTAATGGTGAACAATATATAAATATATGATATATATATATAATATATATAATTATTTTTATTTATGTATTTTAATTATATATATATATTTTTTTTATTATTATTTTATAATTTTATTTTAATTTTTTTTTTTTTTATTTACAAAGTATATCAAATAAGTCTTTGTAGTAAAAAAAAAAAAGAAAAAAAGAAAAATTAACAAGTAAAAAAATATAATATAATAATAAAATGAAAAAATTATAAAAAAAAAAAAAAAAAATTACCAGAAAAAAAATTATTTAATAAATATATAAATTTATTATTTTTTTCTCCCCTAAATTATATATGTATACAAATTTAATAATAATAAAATATATATATATTTATGGTACAAATAATACATAAAAAAACCAAAAAAAAAAAAATAAATAACAGGAAAAAATTATATACAAATAAAATATTGAATATCAAAAAAAATACATTAATAATACAAATATATATAATGAACCAAAAAAAAAAAAAAAAATATATATATATATATATATATATATATATAAAACCCTCAAATTAAATATATATATATATATAATCCACAAATAAAAATAAAAAAATTTATATATGCCCCACAAATAAAAAATTTATATATAATCCACAAAAAAAACTAGAAACAAATATATATATATATGTATATATATATATATATATATATATTTGTATTATATACTCCATATATACGATATAGGACATTCCTCTTGGAATAACTCCTTATTAATGACATTCATTTCATTTCGTACTTTAGTAGGTATATCCACAGGATGGAGGATATACCTAGAGTGGTTGCCATTCAAAAGGTGAATATAATCCACAGGGGTATTATTCGCATCCACATTGTTATCAAGTACATCAAAAAACATATCATTAGCATTATTAATATGATGATGACGATTTTCATATGTATTGTAATAAAAAATTTCTCTATTTTCTATATCATCAAATATAGATTCCATATTTTGGATGTCTCGTATAGGTTCGTGTGTAGGATCGTCGCTGTGTTTTTTCCCATATCTATTTGCATAGAAGCATTTGTGTTTATCGCTTTGTTATCACTACTAATACTACTATCACTTCCACTGTAGGTGTTACCATTAGTGTCTGTGTTATTACTATCACCCCCAACTCTAACATTGCTATTATTTTTATTTTCTTTATCATTCGACAATTCTTTTAACTTGTACAACCTTTCGTTATCATTCGACAGATCGAATATATTTCTATGTCCATCTATCCATTTATGGAACAGATCTAGTTGGTTACTTATAGGGTGACCATATGTTTTTTTAGAAAAAATATTGGAACGTGTATGTTTTCATGTATATTTTGTCTCAAACATTTCGTTTTCTGTTCGTTTCAGCAATTCATCATATATATCAACATTCTGGTTACCACTTATGGAATCACTTATTAAATCAATTCCAGAATATAATTTATTTTCACTACTAATTGTCATATTTTCAATATATTAGTTGAAAAATTCTTATTTTTTTTTGAACATCCATATTAATGTTATACGTAACCTAGTAGCCATTATGTAGATCTCTATCATGTATAGATGTAATAAAAGGTTTTTCTTCCATACTATCGTGTAAAATATTATCATTAGGTTGTGTATTCTTATACATATCATCATGAGTAGCATTCTAATTAGGTAAATCCATTTGTATGTTTTGAAAATATTGCATTATATAATCCTTTTTCAGTTGATTCCATTCTTCATCTTTAAATTTATTGATAGGTGTGTCACCACTTTGTGTATTAAATGTATTCCTTTTTGTTGGTTCAAAAACGACTTCAATCAATGTTTTATATTTTGGAGATTTATATGGATATATATCATTTATATCTTTAAGTTCATTTTGGGACAAAGTGATAACAGTGGTATCAAATGTAATCATATATTTGTCGTAGTCATTGTCACCACCCCCATCAATATATATGTATATTTTTCCTTTGTATTTTGTTACTGGATAGAACGACCGTTTGCAACGAGAACCGTACGGGACGTATCGATTTGAAGATAATTTGTTAGGTATACCATACTCATTTTGGAATATATCAATAACACGAAAAGTGTCAATAGGAGTAGATTTGGGTTTTCTCTATCAAAAAAAAAATTACATACATATATAGTTATATGTGTTAGTATGTATGTATATGTATATATAGGTACATTATATATACATATTTATATATTATATATTTATATATGTGTATAAAAATATATATACAATTTTTTTTTTTTTTTTTTTTTTTTTTTTTTTTTTTTCTTCATAAATTTTATATATATATATTTTTTTTTAATTAAAATTTTCATTTTTTATTTGAATAAATTTTTTTTTAAAACTTTTTTTTTTGTAAAATTTTTCAATTTTTAATTTAACATAATTTTTCTTTTATATATATATATATTTTTTTTTTTTATAATTTTTTTTTCATTTTTTATTTTAATAAACTTTTTCTTTTTTTTTTATTTTTAATTTTTTATTTGAAGAAAATTTTTCTTATATTTTTTTTTTTTTTATTTTTTTTTCAAATTTCTTTCTTACTATATTTCAATATATATATAACACATACATATATGAAACATATACTTACATATACCACACATAACACACGTACACATACATTCACCAAGCTGTATATTTATTACCTTCATGATAAGGAACGCGATCGAACTTAATGCAATGTCGATACCAACAGGGATAGTAGTTCATAACATGTCACTTGTGGGTTTTATATGGGGATTGTCGGAGTATAGAGTTAAGGGATGTGGATATCCTGGAGTTGTAGGTATTTTAGGTATATATGGGTTATAGAGTTGGAATTTTTTTACATTCCTATGTTCTCATATATTTAGGATCGCCAAATGATTCATAAGGATCATTGGATTTTTTGCAGTCACTAAAATTTTCAGAGAGACAGTAACATTTAACATTACATTTTCTTTCAATAAAATGAGGAATTTCCTTACGATATGATTGTGAATTTTTATGTTTATTATATTGATACATTTATAAGTCATACTGAACTTTTTTGGTTGATATAAAATTTCTATATTTTTTTGCAAGAGTTTTTAAAATCCGTTGGATAAATTGTTCCATCTACACATTTTGCATTACTATATTGTGTTTCTAATTGTTCGTACAATTGATTTCTTGTAGTGAAAAATGTTCTATCCATTCCTGAAACAAACGAAAAAATTAATCAGTTTTATCATCACAAATTGAACAATCACTTTCTTCGAAATTTGCATCTGAAGCTTTATATCCACATAACATCGCATTCCAAACTGTTTTTTTATTATTTTCCCACCCATTATTACAGTTCTTAGATATATCATGAGAATAAATTTCTTTAATAAGTTTAACTAATTGTGGTTTTAATAGATTTAAAAAGTAATTATCCATAATATCAGTACCTTTAATTATATATCCACAATCAGTAAAACTATATTTCATTGCGTGCAGAGTAATATTTTTATGCTTTTTATATAGTTCACATAACAATTTCCCTTCAATAAAGGGAGATTGAAGCAGTTCAGTTTTGAAACCATCTTTGTTTTCTATAGAATTTAACTTGGTAGTTATATTTCTAACACATTGTTCTCTCCTTCTAGGGGGAACTAGTACTCCTATATTATTATCTGTTGATTGTGACATATCGCTACTATTCCAGTCATCAAGATCATTATCCAAAAAAAAATTGTTTACATATATTATCTGTATATATACTTTTACACACATCTTTATTCCCATTTTTAAATGAATATTCACTCAATAGATCTGTAGGATCACAACTACAAGCATCTACGTAATCTTTCGAGGGTTCCTTAAATGCATATTTTTCATCGTTCTTATCACTTTCACGATATCCTTAACATGTATATTGAGTTGCCTCATGAATATACTAATAAGCAGTTTTTATGTTTTGGCATTCACTTTTGAATTTTTCTAAAAATTTTGTAACATATTCTTCAGAACTAATTTTGCAGATTTTATCATATATATGTTTATATGTGTCTGAATATTTAACCATTTGATTTTTGCATTCTTCTACAAGTTTCTATTTTTTATACTGATTTTTACATTTTGTACATTTTTCACTATCACTTTTACATATAGTACCATTGTATTTACAATCAAGATATTCATCTTTGATATTATGTAATTCTTCATTTAATAATTTACAAAAACTTTCACAACATTCTTGCATAAAACGAAAAGGTCGAGGTATATATTCATAATTTGGGTGGATCTTTTTCATGTCTACATTTAGGATAAGTAACTCATTATTTCATTTTGAGAAGATGTGCTTCCTGAAGAAAAGTTTTTATACTTTTTAAGAAATTTAGCATCATAAGGAGCATTACAAAACATTTCTTTCCATAACTGGTCTCTATTATCAGTCCACCAATCAGAACGTAATATATAATAATATGGATTCACTCTTTTATATTTATTTCGACTATTGTTATCTAATTCATTATATATTTTTTTTCAAAAGCATATTTTAATGGTCTTTGTATACTTCTTTGATCTGAATTAATTCTATATAGTTCCCTTCCTCTTATAATATTACCTATATCCATAAAACTATATTTCATCACATCAGAAATTACATTTTCATTACACGAATTTTTGGGTAATAATTTTTTTATATGATGTCATCTCCTTCATTTTTTGCTACTTCTTGGACCTTTTTTAGTAAACTATAAATATCCGTATCAGTATAATGACATATTTCTTTCAAATAATTGATGCATATATTTCCTCTTCTTGGAAGTATACATAAATCATTTCCTATTTTATTATATATTTTTGTAATTTCATTTTTGTCTTATCTTTAGAGGATCCATACCCTTACCTTTACATGCTTCATTGAAGTTATTTAGTGATTCCTTATATGTTTTTTCGAAATTTCATGAATCTTCTCCATTGGCACCATTATTTTTTTCTACCTTACTATATCCACTATTAAATGTTTTTCTGTCTCCTTCCAACTTATCATTATTTTTCACAAAATTTTCTGCGGCCTTTATAAAATTTTCTTCTATTTTCAAAACAAAACTCATAGGCTTTTATACCGGCTCTTCCTGTTTTTTGGGTATGGATTCAGGCATTTTTAACGCACACCTATTTTTATCCCCACTAGGCACCTCATCCAATGATGTAGGCATATGACAACTACCGACACAAGGTACCATCTTTTCGACTACATGATGTCATAAATACATATGCATATAAATATACATTGTTATATATTTTGATACATTTTGTTATAAACACATCATTAGACCACCAAAAAGAAAGAAACAACTAAAAAACAAAATGTCTACATTATTTTGTACAAACGTTATTATTTTATTTTATTTTTTTTATTATTGTGATAAACAAAAGTATATGAACATTTTGTACATTTATATATATATATATATATTATAGAATATTACTTTACATGTATATAATAATCATTAGATTCATATATTTTTAAAAAATATATTTTAATAGGTTTTTAATAAATATAAACGTTTTATAAAAATCTATATAATCAAAAATACTATATTTCATGTAATCCTTTCTTTCTTTATTTATTTATATAATTATATATATATATATATATATATATATATATAGTATTATATGATATATTTGCAAGTTAGTATTTACATGTAATTCTATTATTTTAACTAATTTATTATTATTATTATATTATATATATAACTATTTTTCAAAAAACTCTTTATATTAATATAATATAAATTAACATAAAATTTTTTTTTTTAATTACTTATATTTATCCTTAATATTAAATTCTATTATTTCTATAAAATATGTTACCTTTTTATAATTATATTAAATTTTAATACAATGTGTATTTTAAATTATTATAATTTATTGTTCTTATTTTATTATTTTTTTTCTTGTTAAGATAAAAATAATATTTACTTATTACTGGTTGTAAACATATATATATAATATAATATATATATATATATATATAGCATGAGGTCATAATTATATAAAAATTTTGGGAAATATTAAATGAGGATATATATTTTTCTTATTTTTCATTTTTTAAATAAAATTATTATTATATAAGATGTATAAACATATAAATAATTAATCTATAATATGAATGAACAAAATCGAAATTCAAATATAATTATATATATATATGTAATTATTTATTTATAAAATGCCAAAGTTTTTTTTAAAGTTATGTTACAACAGGAGACTTCGTAACATAACACAATTATTTTATATAATATATTTTATCATATGACAATAACATATTTTATCTTTTCCATTTTTGTTCTTGTTTTTTTTTTTTTTTACTTTATAATTATTTCATAACAACAAAAAATTTTTATTAATATTATGTATTTTTTATTTTAAAATTACGAATTACATATAAGATTAAAATAAATTATTTCTTGCATTAATTAAAATATATAATTTGCTCTTATTTATTATATACAATAATATAAATATATCATTAATATACCATAAATTAAAAAAAATTATATTAATATATATGAGGATACACAAACAACATTACATCACCTCCAAATTAAGAATATTACATAATCGTACCAGTTACAACTATTCCAAAAAATATCCCATATAGTATTCTATCATATACATATTTTCCTCCTTAAACGTTTTTTATTAATGATCAATATTAATATATACTCCACACTTTTTATATGATAACATATTATTTAAAAAATATATATATATATATAAATTCATATTAGTAATATCTTAGTTACATTAGACACACATAATATTCTCATATATATTATATTTTAGAAAAATAAAAGAAATTTAAATTAATAAAATATATATGTTAATTTATGTTTATATAAAAACGTTGTACTATGACGTTTATGATTTATATTATATAATCTTAATTAAAACATTTCTTCTTATTTCTTTTAATTACAATTATATAACAATATATTAAAATATCTACTATATAAATATGTTACAAAAACTTATAATTAGTATTATAAAAATCTTTAACAAATATTCTTCTACACATTCTTATGTAATTTACGACGAAAAGAAATCAATTCTTAGTATATTGAAATAGTTTGTTAACATGTATATATATATATATTTATTATAATTTATCTCATCTTATAAAATTAAATTTTATTACAAATTATAAAAAACCTTATATATTTTATTATAAAATAATTTTAATCAAATAATATATTATACGTATAACAATAAAAATTACGTCTCTTACTTTAATATATTATTATTTTGCATTTCATTAACGTTATTACTGCCATCCTATATATGCATCTAATAATCATTATTATTATTATTATTATTATTATTATTATTATTATATATATATATATATATATATATAATCATGTAAAAAAAATATATAAAATTATAATAATTAAATAATTGTACAAGCATCAAACAATATAAGAAAATAAGGTATAAAAATCTTATCTTTTAAAAAATTAATTATTAAATCATCATTCTATATTAAATGCAAAATTCACAATACACTGCATTATTTTTATAATCACTACACCACATATCTTTTCTTTTAATAATTTTATCTATTGGACTTTTTTCTTCATTTTTTTTTTTTTTTTATCCCATAACCTAGAATAAAATAAATAATTACCATAACCAAAACTGTAACTCCTATTGCAAATACTCAATAAGAAATTGCAATGTATAAATTATAGCTTGCAGCATTTTTTGCCCCTATTTTAACACCATCAACACACGTAGATTCAGCAACAGCATTTGTATTAGAACTTCTTTGCTTACCTGCTATAAACATCGTACTTATAGATCCTCCTATACCTTTATAAAGAGAAAAAAATACTATTATCGCTATTAGTACTTGCGTCAAACATTGTATTATATTCCATATCAACTACATTACCAAGAATACTCATGTCTTTAAAATTGTTAGCACTAATAACTCTTGTCAATATATGACCATCTAATGTTGCGGGAAGGAATTTATTCATTAATCGCGAAATGCCTTTAGACCTCAAAAATTGCGACAAAATTTTTATATTTTGTCAGCTAACGATCTTTCGCAAACTTAAGTCGATATATCGTTAGTCGTTATATCTGTTTGTAATGCACGTAACGTTTTTGTTAATTACTTTTCGATTTCTTCTTTAAATTGCTTTCGTTCATACTGTATTCTTTATTTCGTATTTTTGAAAAGATTGTACTGTAGGATTATGAAATTGTTGTATCATCTCTTTCATTTGAACATGGTTGTCATAATTTTGTTGTGCATACAACTTGCATTTGTAAAATAACCTAATGTTTGGTGTATGTGTTGTGATGTATGGATTTTTTTGGATGTTAATCTATAAAAAATTTAATACATATGCATAGGATTATATATATATATATTATAATTATATAAAATGAATATTTATATAAATGTCATTTTTATATATAATATATATATTGATATATAAGTATGATTATATGTATAAGATATGCCGAAATATATATATAATCTTATATATATATATATATATATATATTATTATTATTTTATTCATACATGACATGATGTTAACAATATATTTAATGGATGGGAAAATAATAATATATTAAAATAATGGAATTTCATTTTTATCGTCATACTTATATTATGATAACAATTATAACTAATAAAATCATATAAAATACTTTATTTTATAATGTGTGTTTTTTTATTTATTAAGATTTTTTAATCTAAAACATCATTACAATTTTTCAATATACCCAATTAACTCTCCATTATACAAAGTTATTCCCTTATTGAAATCTGAATAGTTCTTCTTTTACAAAATTAAAAAAAAAAAAAAAAATTGAAAAAAAATAATAATAATTAAAATTAAAATAATTAAAAGAATAATATAATAAAATATTTTACATTTTTTATATATTTTTTTAATTTTTAATAAAATTCAACTTTATACAAAACAATAAATTATAATGATAATTTTGCTTTTTTTTTTTTTTTTTTCTTATATACAACTTCATAGAAAATAACATTAGGTTGTAATAAATAATATCATATTTATTGTTCTAAATAATATAAAAATCTGTATAGTAATACCTTTTAAAAGCTGTACAACTCATATGTTAGAATATTTTAGTATATATATATATATATATTAATTACATATTCCAAGATAAAACTTTGTGTCATTGCAATTATATAAAACAATTAACGAGGATAATTTAAAATCATAATATGTATATTAAATCTATAGGTAATAGTATATAATTTTTAATAGTAATTAATTTAAAGTAATATATTTTAATAATTTAATTTTTTTTTTTCTACTTATTTTGTTCTATAATTTATTGTTTGATATACCTTTCCCTTTCAAGTATCTAAAATTACACATATATCAATATATATATATATATATATATATATATATGTATTAAAAAGAATTTTAAAAGTTGATTTATACTAAAAGAGAAAAATCTTAAGAAACGAGAAATATCAGTATAATAAAATACTATATTTTATAATTTTGTATGCAGTTGTACGTTATACAAATATATTATACTGATAATTTAGAGATTATTGTAACATTTTCATAATATATGTTATTATATATATATATATATATATACATTGTATATTAAAGCGGTAGATAAACTATTTTAGAATTTATGCATGGATTAATTGTATGATTATTAGTTGTAACAATATTCTTATAACTGTATATTTTAATAAATATATTATTTTAATTGTTATTATTATGTATATTGAAAAAATTATACGTTATTTTATAATATAATAAATGCAATAAATAAGGTATTTTACTATTATATTCAATGAATAATAATTTTAAAAAAAGAAAACAATAATAAAAATAAAAATTAAAAATAATAATAATAAAAAACAGAAAATACACTATAACAGAGTAGAACAAATATATAAATATATATATTTTAATTAATATATTATATATTATGATAAACAAAATTTTGTTCGATTTTAAAAAATATTTTTTTGGAACTTTATATGTAATAGACAAAACATCATACCATTTTGTAAAGGAATAATTCTATTCACACATCCTAATTTAAATTTAAAATTTAGTTATAGATAGTATCGAATAATAACATATATATATATATATATATATATATATATATATATATATATTTTCAATATCTAATATAAATATTATAATGTATTATAAAAAAGAAGATATAATTCTATAACATTTATAAAGTAATAAATAAATATATTTTATTATATATATTATTTTAATTATATTTTAATTCTTTTGTAATTTATATTTATCATTATTATAATAAATAGTAAACAACGTAATATACGAAATAATATATATTTCTTTAAGGATTATTAATTACGTTAAATAGTTAATATTTATACTTAATTATATATACCTTCAATAAGGACAATGATAAATGCTTAAACACATAACATTAAATGATATTATTATAAAGATAAACGTTTTTATGTCTCCTTTACCTGATTATTATAAAATATAATCATTCGTTTAAATGTTTTTATTTTCCAATGTATTCCCTTAATTTGTATTTGTTTACTTTTTTCATATTAATAAATGAATATGATAACTATTTTAACCCATATACAAGTACACATTTATGTTCTCACATAAATAATATTTTTATATAAAGGAATATGTATGTAACACATAAAAGAAATGAATAATTTCATTAAAATACATTATATAATAGTTTTATTAAAAATTAATAAAAAAAAATAATATAAGAAAACCATGATCACATGAACATATATATAGTTATATAATATATGGGTCTATTAACAACAACAATATAAATTTTTATTTATATGAATGTTATAATGGTTAGCTATTATTTATATTTTATGAAGCACCATATAAATAATAGTAATATAACCTATTTTAAAAATAAAAATAATATCGGATATATGAATAATTTTTTTTTCATACAAATTATATTGAACACTTCAAATGTCATAATAAATCTACGATGACAATATAAATTTAAAACTCATATTATATTACATATTATTTGTCATTAAAAAAAGTACCTATTAAGAATACCTGAATTATTTAAAAATGAAATGTATAGAAAACACAACTTATACAATTGTAAATAAAACGAACAAAAGGATTTTTCAAAAATGTGCATTATTTATTTTTCTTTCTTTTTATTTCTTTTTTTTTAATATTTTATCTATCCAGACAATATATTTAGAATGTCATGTGTACATATTAATTTTACATATATATATATATATATATATATATATACAATATAGTAAAAAATCTAAAATTTTAATATTAATTTGTATTTTAAATAACCATGGATGTTTTATATATAATACAAAAATATCGATGTACTATATTGAGTGTATATGAATATACTATATATTATTACATGTATATATTTATTTACATTAATGTAATTTTGAATATATATATATTATAAATATAAATATAAAAATAAAATTCATACATCTATGAGAATATATATATATATATATATATACTTATTCATTCATTTAAATAATTATTATATTTTTTGTTATTTTTTTCAATTGATTGTTATAAATACATAAAATATAACGAATATAATAACTATAAAAAATAAAAAAAAAAATAAATAAATAAATAAATTAAAAAAATTGGGTACAAATAATTTTATTATTCTAAGAGTAATTTTTTTTTTTAATTTTTATATGCACTTTTTTGATGTTATCTAAGTATATAAAAATAAATATATATATATATATATATATGAGTTTTTTTTTATAATGAATTTCTATAGAAAAAAAAAAAAAAAAAACTTAAAATTAAAATAAAATATAAAAAAAAAAAAAAAAAAATAATAATAATGTTTTAATTTATTTATTATTAAATTATCTACAACATGTACTACATATATATTTCTTTTTGGATAGATACGCGACAAAAATATACATATATATATTTACATTCGTATTTATATTTTTAAATAAATGTATTTGAATTTTTTTATAATTTTTTTTATTTTTTTTGATGAATATTTATCTTACATATGTATTTTAATATCACAAGTATTTTTATAACAAATATATTCTTTAATATATTTGTTTGTTTTTTGGATATGTATTTTTATAATAAATATATAGTTAAATATATATATATATTTTTTTTTGTTTCATTATTTATTTCGATACATATTTTTCTATTGTATGTATTAATATATATATATATATATATATTCGAGAGGTATTTTGTTTTAAATAACTTTTATCTATCTATTATTCTTGATGTGTTTTTATTTTATTTTATTTTATTTTTTTGAATACAATAAAAAAATAAAAAATAAAGAAAAAAATAAAAATTTAACGTGAATACTATCACTAATAAAACTAATTATATTATTATTAATACTACTAATAATATTTTTTTAGTAGTTTATATATTTAATCTAAATAATATTACGTACTATCGTCATAATATTAAATAATGATATATAACACTATATATATATATATATATATATATATATAGCATAACATATAAATATATATAATTACATATATACATAAGAATATATATAATATATCCTATAGAATTAAAAAAAAACATAATATAATAAATTATAATATAATATAACATAATATATATAATTTAATACACAAAGACAAATATAAATAGATATATAGTATAACATAATATACTCACAAACGCATATATAAATAAAAATAGAAATAAAAGCACAAACACAAATACAAATAAAAATAGAAATAAAAGCCAACACAATCCATAAAAAAAACCACAAATATTTCCCAAAATGGCGAACAAAAACAAATATTTAAAACACAAATTCTTGATATATTTCAAATGTTGGCGCTAAATGTGGGGATTTTCACATATACATATATATATATATATATATATATATGTATGTGACACTATATATGCATATATGTGTATGTATTGGTATATGTAGATGTATAGGTATATAGGTAGATGGGAAAATCATGAATTTATATTTTTAGTTTATTCAAATAGAGGCATCAAACAAAATATACAAACACATATATATAATGGTAATTAAACATATATATATCAAAAATGGCCAGCTCAACGTCACTACATGATATTGCAAAACAGTTACAAACACAAGCACAAGATGAAGCCACTACTCGTGGTGGTTTTGAAAAATTGAAAGGTAGTATATTTGATGTAACATTTACAAATGGGGGTGTAGGAAGTAATCTTGGTAATGATATTTGCAACATTACCACATCATATTCCAATGCTAGTCGTCCATCGAACGATCCATGTAAAGAAAAAGATAAAAATGATAGATTTAAAATAGGAACTATATGGACAACTGATAACAACGTCCCTTCTGGTCACGAAGGTGTCCTTCTACCCCCACGACGTCGTGATATGTGTACCACGAATTTGGAGAATTTAGATACACAAAAGGGCGGTCCACTTAGTAAACAAAATGTAAATAATTCTTTTTTAGGTGATGTGTTACTCGCAGCATATAAAGAGGGTGAAAGTATAAAAAATGGATATAGTGATACGTCACATGTTTGCCGTGCCATGAAGTACAGTTTTGCCGATCTAGGAGATATTATTAGAGGTAGAGATTTGTGGAGCAAAAACAGTGATCAGGCGAGGCTACAACAAAATTTGGTAACAATATTTGGTAATATAAAAAAGAATCATCATGCAATAAAAGGAAAATATGACACATTCACACTTACACAATTGAGGGATGATTGGTGGACGGCAAATCGAGATGAGGTATGGCACGCCATGACGTGCACAGCTCCGCAAGAAGCCACCATATCTGTAACTTCATCTGATGGTGTGATAAAATTTGAGGAATACTGCGGCAACAAAGACAAAAACTCTGTATCACCACCACCTGACGACTATATTCCCCAACGGTTGAGATGGATAACCGAATGGTCAGAAAATTATTGCAAAAATCTAGAAAGTATTTATGGGGGGTGAAAAAGAAGTGTGAACAATGTAAGAGTATTACTAGTAGTTCTACTAATAACGACTGTAAAAGGAATGGATCAAAATGTCAAGAGTGTGCAGAAAAATGCAATGAATATAAGGACACCGTAAAACAATGGAAAAAACAATGGAAAACACTAAAAGAACAATACCAAACATTATATAACACAGGTGGTAAGGGTAATAGTGATCCAATTGAACAACAACTTAATAAATTTTTCGATAAACTTAAAGCAAGTGATAACACTGGTACCGACAAATATATTAATCTTGCAGAGTATATAATGTTATCTGGAGGCGATAAACCTTGCAAAGACACATCTCAGAAGGAATTCAAAGACGAAAAAAATAGTGAACCCACATATGTTTTTAGAAAATATCCTAATGGATATGAGAAAGCATGTACGTGTATGGACGAACCCTGCGACATCGCAGATACACTTATAGGGAATAAGAACGCAACAGAGAATATAGGAGAATGCCATCCAAAAGATACAAATAACGATTATCCTGGATGGGGGTGTGAAAATAAGGTTAAACAGGTAGAAAAAGGAGCATGTATGCCTCCAAGAAGACAAAAATTATGCATAAATAATTTAACAAAATTGACTAATAATTCATCGAAAGATGATATGAGAAAAGCTTTTATTCAATGTGCTGCAATAGAAATGTTTTTTGCTTGGGATAAATACAAAAAGGATAAAGAAAAAGAAAAACCAAGTAGCGGAACAGAAAAACCCGACCAAGAAGCACAAAGCAAATTAAATAGTGGAGAAATACCTGAAGAGTTTAAAAGAATAATGTATTATACATATGGAGATTATAGAGATATATGTTTGGGAAAAGATATAGGTAATGATGAAGCTAAAGATATATCAGGTAAGATTTCGAATATTTTGAAACAAGAAAATAATAAACCTGATGGTGGAGAACTAAAAGAACGTGAAGAGTGGTGGAATAGTGTTAAAACAGATGTTTGGAAAGGGATGTTATGCGGATTATCACACCATATTAAGGATAAGGAGGACGACGAGGACAAAGAGGAAGAGGAACGAAAGAAACTCACGGATAAAGACGGATACCAGTACAAGAGCTACGATACTCAGACAGCTAGAGAAATTGATTTGCATCTTGGTACTTTTGGGGAAAAACCACAGTTTTTGAGATGGTTCACTGAATGGAGTGACGAATTTTGCAGAAAAAGAGACGCGAAAATCAAAGAGTTGAAGGGGGGGTGTCCACTAAACACGTGCTCTAATGGTGATAAAACAAAATGTAAAGAAGCTTGTGAAGGATATCAATCTTTAATTAACCAATGGAAGAAGAATTATACCAGTCAAAGTGGGAAATATGATAATGATAAAGGAAAATATTCTACTGATGATTCCGACGTGACCGGCTCACAATATGCCCACCAATATTTAGAAAAGAAATTACAAACACTTGGTGTAAACGATGGTAGCAATTGTATGAAAAAGGATTCCAAGTCACGAACGTTACCTGGTAGTAGTGCTAGTATTCCCTCATCGTTACATCCACTACCCAGTGATTATATCACTACGTGTGGTTGCGCTGCGAAAGGTTCGCCGTGCGAAATAATAAAACCACTTCTGACAGATAAAAATGAAACACATAGTATAGAAAACTGTAATCGAAAGGATGACGAAGAATGGAAATGTGATAAAAATGAGATTAAAAATCACCAAGAAGGACCATGTATGCCTCCTAGAAGAAGAACGTTATGTATACATAATTTAACAAAATTGAAGAATAGCGACAAGGAACATAAATTAAAAGAAATATTAATAAAATGTGTTGCGATAGAAACGTTTTTTGCTTGGCATAATTATAAGAATAAAAATGATGGTGTAGACTCACAGTTACAAAATGGAACTATCCCCCCCGAATTTAAACGCCAAATGTTCTATACGTATAGTGATTATAGAGATATATGTTTCGGAAAAGATATAGGTAATCGTCAAGATGCTAAAGGTATATCAGGTAAGGTTGACAAGATTATACGCGGAACAGGTGTTATTCGCCAAATAAATGATAAAGAACGTGAACAATGGTGGGATGGAATTAAAAAAGATGTTTGGGAAGCTATGATTTGTGGATTATCACATGCTTCAAGTGGCAGTGACGCCAACACTATTAAAACCAACAACAAATATGACGATGTGAAATTTAATAACAATACCAAATTGAACGATTTTGTTGAAATCCCACAATTTTTACGTTGGATGACGGAATGGTCAGACGAGTTTTGCAAAAAACAAAAAGACAAATATAACACTGTGAAGACAGCGTGTGGGAGTTGTGAAGATAAAAAATGTGGGACTGATTGTGAGCAATGTAAAACGAAATGCACAGACTATCAAACATTTGTTCAAAAATGGCAATCTCAATGGACAAAACAATCGGACAAATACGCCGAATTATATGAAAAAACAAGTGGTGAGAGTGGTGGTATTTCACAACATGAGCAACGTGTAGTTGATTACTTGAAAGATCTAATACCAAATGGTGGAGATGTCAAGTATGGTACCGCCGGGGGATACTTAAAACAAAAAGGATATATCGATGACTGTCAGGAACAAAATGATTTCAGTAATAGTGGTGACGACAAATATGCATTTGCTGATTATCCAAAAGAATATAAGGAGAAATGTAAGTGTAATCCGTCTACATCACAGGAATCGAGGGATGGACTACCACAACAAGAGGAGGATGGACCACCTGGACCACCCGGACCACCAGGAGAAAAAGGTGAAACAGGAAAACCCGGAGCTCGTGATGATAATGGCGAACCCGGACCAGGACCGGGACAACAACCGCCTCCTCCTCCACAACAAGAACAAAATGGTCAAGAGGGTGGTGGCGGATCACCTGGGTCAGAGGGGACAACGGAACAAGAAGGTCAAAAGGAAAAAAGTGAACCAGGAGCTAATGGTGATAAAGGACCCAAAGGTGACAAAGGTGACCAAGGACCCCCTAGTGAACAAGGACCCGAAGGTGGTAGTGGCGGTGAAGGAAAAGGTGGAAGTGACGGTGGTCAGAAATCACAAGAATGTGTCAGTACTCCGTGGAAAGCAATAGCAGAGCCTGTTTTGACCTATTCGGTTGCTGCTGCAGTAATTGCAAAAGTAGTTGGAAAAGATATTTTAGATAGAATAAGCACTATGATTGGTGTTCCAAATGGCCAAGAAGGTGGTGCTCAAGATAGTGGTAGTAGTGGTACCGGATCCACAGGGAACCAAAATCCTGGATCGCCACGACCTGGTAGCGACCAACTTGATGCCTCTAGTAGTTCTTCCTCCTCATCATCATCATCAAGCAGTGGTTCCAGTAGTGATGGACAATCGTCACTACCTGGAGCACCAGGGGAACGTGGACCTAGTGGACCCGCAGGATCACGTGAACCAGGTAGATCACTACCCGTATCCCCACGATCACAAGAAACCTCCAAATCCTACATTGATGTGTTAAAATATGGTGTCCCCATACAAATAGGATTAGCTTTAGCATCCCTAGCGTTTTATTTGTACCTGAAGGTAACAAACGTATGTGGTATATATATATATATATATATATATGTATCTATGTTTTGTATATGTATTTATATTGAAAAAGAAAAAAGAAAAAGTAATATAGAAATATATTTCTCAAAATAAATATAAAATGGAAAAAAAAACATATTAAAAAAATTATGCTACAAAAAAAAAAAATAATTAAAACATGGATAAAATAAAAAATGAGAAATTTTGTGAACAAAAAAAATGAGAAAAAATTTATTATAAAAAACAAAATTTAAAAAAATATTTCTTAAAAAAAAAATTAAAAAAATATTTTTCTTAAAAAAAAAATTAAAAAAAAATTTTATTAAAAAAAAATTGAAAAAAATATTTATTAAAAAAAAATTAAAAAAAAAATTTCTTATGAAAAAAGTAAAAAAAAATTTCTTAAGAAAAAAGTAAAAAAAAATTTATATACATATAATACATATATATTGTACTTATATATATATATATATATATATATATATATATATACGCTCCTATAATACCCATATACCTACCAATACATATATATACCATATACTTACCAATACATATATATACCATATACCTACCAATACATATATATACCATATACCTACCAATACATATATATACCATATACCTACCAATACATATATATACCATATACCTACCAATACATATATATACCATATACCTACCAATACATATATATACCAATATATACCTACCAATACATATATACCAATATATATATATCCCTAAACCCATATATATATTCATTAATATTTAGGCAAAACCCCCAATTGGATCTACCAGGACATTTCGTGTAATTGACGTATTGAAAAATAAGGACAGAATCCCTACACCAAAATCTACCAATAGGTATGTCCCATATAAAAGTGATGTATATAAAGGCAGAACATACATATATGTGGAACAAGAAGAAATGGACGATTACAGTTATGTTCGTGATATATCCTCATCTGATATTACTTCTTCGTCCTCCGAAAGTGAGTATGAAGATATCAACGAGATATTTGTGCCACGTACTCCTAAATACAAAACATTGATCGAAGTGGTACTAGAACCATCAAAGAGGGACCACACATATACCACACATGATACACATATAAGTCACACAGATGATATACATAACACACATATCACATATATATCACAGAATATACATGATATACCAAATGATATACCAATTAACGATAAAGGGAACCAACTAAAAGAGGATTTTATCGCAAACATGTTACAAAGTAAACAAAAGGATTTCCCTCGAAATAATTTAACTGCGGAGATACCAATGGCCACCCTCCCTTATATTTTGAATGATAGGATGGATGAAAAACCTTTCATTACACAAATTATAGATAAAGATTTACATGGTGACGAACATATCACTTACGATATAAATTGGAATGTTCCAACAAATACATATATGACAACCACTAGGAGCACTACCAGGAATATCCTCCAAAACAATAGTTTATATAGTGCTAGTGATCTTATCAATGATACGGTACTTCGTGACAATCACAATGTTGATATATACAGTGAGATTCTCAAAAGGAAAGGAATTGCATAGTGGTTACCAAACATACGTGTAGTTACACAATATAGTGACGACACCACACGTCGTGGTTACCACATGTTGTGATACGATATAATTTTAACACTTATAGTGTTACCACACATACATGTTGTGACACAACAACATACATAAAGTAACATATATAGTTACACCATAACATACGTGTAGTTACCACATATACATAAAGTAACATATATAGTTATATCATGATATATTGGTGGTTACCCCATGTACCCACTGGATATATGTAGTGGCTAAATCGACATATATGTTAAGCTAGTCAAATCCTATAGAAGATGTATATGATGTATGGAAATTATCATTTTTCGCCCATATATGAAATATACATATAATTATTCGAAGAAAATATGTGTCGAATATATTGGATGGATATATAAACCCACTTAATGATCTCCCAACGCAACAAAATATTAATTTTCACATAACAAATTTAGGTAAAAATATATCTATGGATATACATTTTGAAGTAAATATATATATGTGGATGTAAAAAATAATGTGGATACCAATAATGTACCACGTGACGGTCATTTGGAAATTTTCTATAATTTTTGATAATATGGAAAAAAATCAATAATTCTGATATGGATTTATATATATATATTCAGAAAATAAAAAATTGCAGCAACCATTAACAATAATTTTAATGGTGAACAATATATAAATATATGATATATATATATAATATATATAATTATTTTTATTTATGTATTTTAATTATATATATATATTTTTTTTATTATTATTTTATAATTTTATTTTAATTTTTTTTTTTTTATTTACAAAGTATATCAAATAAGTCTTTGTAGTAAAAAAAAAAAAGAAAAAAAGAAAAATTAACAAGTAAAAAAATATAATATAATAATAAAATGAAAAAATTATAAAAAAAAAAAAAAAAAATTACCAGAAAAAAAATTATTTAATAAATATATAAATTTATTATTTTTTTCTCCCCTAAATTATATATGTATACAAATTTAATAATAATAAAATATATATATATTTATGGTACAAATAATACATAAAAAAACCAAAAAAAAAAAATAAATAACAGGAAAAAATTATATACAAATAAAATATTGAATATCAAAAAAAATACATTAATAATACAAATATATATAATGAACCAAAAAAAAAAAAAAAAATATATATATATATATATATATATATATATAAAACCCTCAAATTAAATATATATATATATATAATCCACAAATAAAAATAAAAAAATTTATATATGCCCCACAAATAAAAAATTTATATATAATCCACAAAAAAACTAGAAACAAATATATATATATATGTATATATATATATATATATATATTTGTATTATATACTCCATATATACGATATAGGACATTCCTCTTGGAATAACTCCTTATTAATGACATTCATTTCATTTCGTACTTTAGTAGGTATATCCACAGGATGGAGGATATACCTAGAGTGGTTGCCATTCAAAGGTGAATAT
Source organism: Plasmodium blacklocki (nom. inval.) (assembly GCA_900097035.1). Lineage (NCBI taxonomy): Eukaryota > Apicomplexa > Aconoidasida > Haemosporida > Plasmodiidae > Plasmodium > Plasmodium blacklocki (nom. inval.). Next base: position 28,732 of record FMKE01000003.1, read on the forward strand.
AATCCACAGGGGTATTATTCGCATCCACATTGTTATCAAGTACATCAAAAAACATATCATTAGCATTATTAATATGATGATGACGATTTTCATATGTATTGTAATAAAAAATTTCTCTATTTTCTATATCATCAAATATAGATTCCATATTTTGGATGTCTCGTATAGGTTCGTGTGTAGGATCGTCGCTGTGTTTTTTCCCATATCTATTTGCATAGAAGCATTTGTGTTTATCGCTTTGTTATCACTACTAATACTACTATCACTTCCACTGTAGGTGTTACCATTAGTGTCTGTGTTATTACTATCACCCCCAACTCTAACATTGCTATTATTTTTATTTTCTTTATCATTCGACAATTCTTTTAACTTGTACAACCTTTCGTTATCATTCGACAGATCGAATATATTTCTATGTCCATCTATCCATTTATGGAACAGATCTAGTTGGTACTTTAGGGTGACCATATGTTTTTTTAGAAAAAATATTGGAACGTGTATGTTTTCATGTATATTTTGTCTCAAACATTTCGTTTTCTGTTCGTTTCAGCAATTCATCATATATATCAACATTCTGGTTACCACTTATGGAATCACTTATTAAATCAATTCCAGAATATAATTTATTTTCACTACTAATTGTCATATTTTCAATATATTAGTTGAAAAATTCTTATTTTTTTTTGAACATCCCATATTAATGTTATACGTAACCTAGTAGCCATTATGTAGATCTCTATCATGTATAGATGTAATAAAAGGTTTTTTCTTCCATACTATCGTGTAAAATATTATCATTAGGTTGTGTATTCTTATACATATCATCATGAGTAGCATTCTAATTAGGTAAATCCATTTGTATGTTTTTGAAAAATATTGCATTATATAATCCTTTTTCAGTTGATTCCATTCTTCATCTTTAAATTTATTGATAGGTGTGTCACCACTTTGTGTATAAAGTATTCCTTTTGTTGGTCAAAAACGACTTCAATCAATGTTTTATATTTTGGAGATTTATATGGATATATATCATTTATATCTTTAAGTTCATTTTGGGACAAAGTGATAACAGTGG
>FMKE01000006.1:0-82831 GCA_900097035.1 Plasmodium blacklocki (nom. inval.)
ATATATAAAAGAAAATTTTGAAGCATTATCATATATAAAACATAATCGTTATTTCAATAACCATACATAAATTATATATATTCTAAAATAAGTACACTAAAATTATTTATCAATAAATGCCTGTAATTATTTTTTATTAAATTCAAATATAATACTTATAATATAACCATAGATTTCTAAATATATATATATAAATATATATATATATAATATATATACATGTATAATAGTTTTTAAAAAACACAAAAAAAAAAATTTATATACCAAATAAATATAAATAAATTAGTTATAATTTTATTATTTCTTTTTTTTTTTTTTTTTTGCATCATCACATTAAATATATTAATACTTATGATAAAATAAAATCATCATTAACTTTTATACGAACATAAGAATAATAAACCAATTGCAATGTGATACATTAAAATATGATAGAGTAGATGCTTTAAAACAAATATTACATAAAACTCAAAAAGTGACAATGGATAGTAATGAAAAGCGCCTTTTATAAAATTAAAAAAAAAAAAAAAAAAAAATTAAACATAGAAAAACCCATAATTATTATAAACGAATGAATATAAAGAAAGAAGAGAAAACACAACTTTTAAAAAAGAATAAAGCTTCATTAAATCGTTTACAGCAATTAGAGGAAAAAATACACACTCATGTTGATCTTTTAAAAGGTCAATATTTCTAATTAACATCAAGAATATATAATGGAATATTTTATACATAAATAAATAATTAGGATTAATAATTATATATTCTTTTCTTTTTTTTTTTTTTTTTTTTTTGATGACGCATTATTTATAAAACCTTTTATAATTATTTATATAATATTATAAATTATAATAAATAATGCACAAAAAAATAAGTCATTTTATAATACAAACATATATAAATTATATAATATAAATAAATACATATATATATATATGATAAATAACTATTTTTATATAATTTAATAGATTTAAAAAACTTTAGTTATTAATGTTAAATATATAATATAAATAAAATATATATTTATTTCAATTTTATTTTTTTATGTTCCTTCATATACCAGGCTCGTTCGATATCGTCTAAGAGTTTCTTTTGGTGATATTCATATAACTCTTTTTTTAATATCTTAAAATGTTCTAAGTATGAATAAATAAATTTCAATATATCATCAAGTGTATGTTTATTATTAATTAATGTAAAAAAATTTTTACTGTGTAATAACTCTTCATTTGTTACTGCTTGAAATATTCTTGAAATATATCCTTTAAATATATACTCACATGCAAACCCTTCATCATCGTATTCAATATTAGTAAGAAAATCATTATCTAAATATTTCTGTATTGATGCCTTTAACTCTTTCTCTATATCATCAACACCTTTTGCAACAGCAAGTGTGTGAGTCCATATATTTCTAAGATCTTCTTTTGAGGGACATTCTTGAAATGAATTTAATACGTCAAGTAATTCTTTTTCTGTTAAATGTTTTGAAATATCATTATAATTTATATTACTTATGGAAATATTACTTTTATTTTCCACTTTAATAATCTCACTACCATTATTAGTACTATATTTATTGTCCTCTACCTTTTGTTCATTACATTTGGTATTATTTTCATTGGATTTTGTTTTATTTATATCTTCTTTTTTACGTTTAAAATTTTTTTTCCTTTTCGAACGCTTACTATTTTTTTCTGCCTCACATAAATTGCGTTCATATACACTACCAATATTAACAATTTCAACGCTCTTGTTTACTAATGATGTCTATATATATAAATAAATAAAATGATATATATATATATAATATAATATATATTTTATAGTAAATTAATTTATAAATCAAACTAAATAAATTAAATAAGATATATATGATCAACATACATTTAAAAAAGCGTAATAATATCCAATCATACATAAATTTAAGCAAAGAAGCTTAAATGAGATATAACGTAGTTTTTCGTTTCTGTTCTCATCATCACGATAAAAGTAAAACTTAGTACAAATCTTTTTATTTGTCATTTTGATTAATATATTATTTTTTTGATTCGTATATAAAAAATGAAATTATAACAAATAATAATATTTATATATTTATATTTATTAAGAAATAAAAATAAATGGAATTATAAAAAATCTGTTAAATAATATTTATATATAAATATGTGTATATTTGATATCTTATTGTAAATAATTATTAATATAATATAATATAAAATTATTAAAATATATGTTTCATATTACACTAATATCATTTAGAATAATAAACATATATTTACTCATAATATATTAAAAAATTGAAATTTTAAAAAAAATATATATAAATATATATAGATATAATAGTTTTATAAATATTAATTATTATTTTATATCTAATTAATAAAATAAAATGAAAAAAATTGAGTTATGTTATATAATAATTTATATATTATTTATTTATTGAGTTTGTTTTGGATTACTATAAAAGTACTTTTTGTTTACCATTTCTATTATCAGTAAATAATATTGATAATAACGATCTATCAATTATATATTTTCCACTTTACTATTATAAATATTACTTTATATATATATATATATATAAATATTTAACGCAAAACATATATTTAAATCGAATAGTTCATTTCAAATATATATAGAACTTATAATATATTAAAATTTTAAACAATATTGGAACTAGTTAATTTCTATATTTCTATTTTTTTTTTTATTTTTTTTTCTTATTAATTTATAAATTATTAACGTTTACAAAATACCTTGTGCTTCTTATAATAATTATAACATTTAGAAATTTGGGCAAAAAAAGGAATATAATGTAAATATTCCTATAGTAATAAAATTCGAATCATTATTTAATATATACTTAGCATTTTGGAAAACTTTACTGTGTAAAATATTAGGTTTATATTATAATATTATTATTAGTTTGTAGATATATAAATAATTCGTGTTCTAGTATTTTTGTGCTTTTTTTATAATAATAATAAAATATATAAATTATATTTTACCTAATCTATTTTTACTATTAATTAATATATACATCGTTTTAATTAAAGAAGAAAAAAAACGCTATAATGTATTTACCTAAAATTATATATTACTCATGATATATCAATACAAAATAACGATAAATATTTATTAAACATATTCTAGAAATAAAATGATAAGAACAAATACTATTAAATAAAATTATATATATATTCATTCATATCATACATATTATTATCCTACAATTAATGTATGAATAGTATATTAATAATAATATAATAATTTTATATTATTATATAGATTATATTACTTATCATTCCATATTGAATATTTAATAAATATACATTACCTTCGTTTATTAAATAATAGATTATAAATATATATATATATATATATATATATTAATAATATATATTTATATTAGTTCTTTTTTTTAAACAAATTATAAATTACACTTTTTTCAACATATATAATAAAAATATATATATAAATTAAATAATATAATAAGCACATTAATATAAACAATATTGTAAGATATAAAAATATAACTCTATAAAAAATTAATTTTTTTATTATATTCTATTTTAAATATGAAACTCATACAACATTATAATACATATTATATCATGACTCCTTATAAATATTTATTTATTATTTTTGTATTATGTAATATTTTCTTCTTTTTCACTTTCTACATTAAAGTAATAATAAAAATAATAAATACCATAATGTAAACTATAAACAATATTGAAACGATAAAAGCAATAATAACAGTGTGCTAGTTATATGTATGTTCTTTTATATATGTTTTTGTTTCCTTAAATGATACATTAGTTTCAATAGTAACGTTAGTAATAAGGGCGTGCGCTGATATATTAGCATCCCCAACAATATTCTTTAAACACGTTTCTATAAACCTCTTTTCTGAGGAATATTTTTTTCCTTTATCCAGCCAAAAAAATTCCTTTTCATCATAACTAGATATATTCTACAACACCTTATATTGAAAATTAATTCATACAGTACTTAGAGAGGAATTATCAATGATTTCTACACTAATAACCTTTTATACTGGAGATAAACCTATAAAGTATACACCTAATTGTTTTTAATTTTTTTTTTTTTAATTCATGTATTATATACTTAATACTATAATCAATTCCAGTTTTCATATGTGATGCATCATCTACCTTCTTAACAACTTCAATAGAAATAAGCAATGAAGTACTTTCCACTGATTTATTACAAGTTTATCAAATAGTTAAAAACTTGCTGCAACACATCCTAAACTATGATCACATTTGTGTCAACATTTTTCAACTTTATCTATTAAAGATTCTTTATATTGACATATACGTATATTGTATCTTTGTATGTTTACAATGATGGAAATATTTGTCCTAATACTTTCTGTATTCTATTTTTTCAGAATAATTTTTTGTATATTTCTATCATGTTTTTCTTTACATTTTTGTTATCCTTTTACCATATATTTTTCATATTTCGTAATTATATTGGTGTTCGTTCGTCAAATTGCTGTATGATTTGTTTCATTTCTGAGCCATTGTCATTATTTGGTTCATGCATCCTACATTTACATAATTCTCTGCTTAATATAAATATTTTTTCATTGGTATTTTGCATACTATCTATGTTATAATATTTCTTATTATAATTTACATAATAAATAAATAAAAGCAATATATATATATATATATATACTATACTTAGTATTGATTTATGATTATTTACATGCGATAATTTTATAATAAATCCTCTTAAGTATATTTTAATATCCATTATAACCTATATTAACATATATATATATATTTTTATATATTAAATAATTAAACTAAAATTTTTTTATCCCTTTTATCATTGATAATATATTACATTTGTTTATTAATATATATCATTTTTTCTTTATTTTTATGGAAACCAAAATTCTTTTCTTTTTTTTAATAATAAAAAAAAGGTGTTATAAAAAATATAATAAAATGAACAAATAATTATATAATTATAAATTCTATACCATTCATTTTTCAAATTTTAAAATTTTTATTTAAATAAAATTTTATAAAATCCTATTAAATTACAACCATATAATTTATTATATATATTTATCATAAATACATTAATAACAAAAACGAATAACCTCTATGTTCTAAATAAAGTAAAAATATGTGTAGCAATAATACTTAAATGTTTACATGACAAATTATACAACACACTAGAACATATCTTTATTATTTCTATCCTAATATATATAATTATATATTATGGTAATTTTAAATATATCACAACAAAACATATATATAATAATATCTTATTATATGTAACCTAAATGCACTATTATATCAATTTTTATAACCGTTAATATTAAATTTTAAAAATATTTTTTTCTAATAAAATTAATTTTTATAAATAACGCTTCTTTCTTGTTAAAACGTTCCCTCTGTTATATCTGTAATGTGGTATATAACTATCTTACTAATTATATATATTTTTTATTCATTTAAAAAATGATAGGAAATTACATTAAATTTGATTTTAATATTAATATTACAGAAAAGGTATCATTATTTATTCTTGGAAATTTTTTTAAAAAAGCACAAAGGAAATATTATGTTAATATAATATAATTTACATAAATATATAGTAGTGTATCTTATATAAATATATTCTATTTATAATTATTATGTTGTAAATATTATATTTGCTTTACTATATATAATATAACATGACATGTGTGAATTCAGTTTTTATAATGTTATGGTATTATAATTATTCCATTGCATTTTCATATCACAATTTATCTTCTCTTATAATTACATTATAATAAAGGTTACTATTAAATATATTTAACCAAAAAAATGAAATAATATATATGAATAAATAATTATGAAAAAAAATATTATATTCAAATTATATGTAATTAATAATTTATAAGAACAAATAAAACAAATAAATAAAGCCGAATACATATATATATATATATATATAATATAATTGTATTACTATACATTATGTTACATTATATATTATATGTATTCTAAAAAATTATATATTTTGTAATATTATTTAATTGTATGTATAACTAGAATCATCTTACGAAATAACAAAACTATAGATAAATCTATATTACATTCATCGACATCTATAGTTATTCACATATATTACTTAAATATATATATATATAATTATATATTGTATTTTATGAAATATAACTGTATACAAATAATAGCAAATCTAAATATAAGAAAAAGAATGAAATAAAAAAATATGTTTTTTTGTATTACATTTTATTGTTGTATTATAATTATATTTCTTATACATTTCTCTGTAGTATTTATAATATAATATATACTTTTTTTCTATTATATATTTCTTTATATAATATTATAATAGGAGAACATTTCAACAGTTCTTTATTAATTTTTCTTTTTATATTATAAATTAGGAATATATATATTTTAACAGAATAAATATATAAAAGTGTTTCCCTAAAAAAAAACAATATATTATAACAATAATATAGTAATAAGAACAAAACTAATTATTATTGAAAAATCGTTAATGTTCTATATATTATGCAATGAAAATTATATTTTATATATTTACAAAATATTTATAATACATATATATATATATATATATATATATATATATATATATATATATATATATAACACAATGTACAATTATATGTTATTATAAAAAAAAAAAAAAAAGGTTTTATGTCATATAAAAAATATAAAAATTATTTGTTTTAAATAACACCATTTAAAAAAAAAAATTAAAAATACAAAAAAGACAAAAATATAATTCAACAAATAATAGGAATTTTATTTTTTAATTTTTTATTATGTAAAAAATTTTAAATATTTAAATATATTATATAACAAATTAAAAAAAAATACAAATAAATAAACAAATGGTATACCAAATTAATAACCAAATCAATAATACCAACATATAATAATAATTATAAAATAAAATACTTGTTCACTTTATTTGAACGAAATATTATTTAACAATTTATATGATTAATATTTCCATGTTTCATGATTTATTCCATTTTTTTTTTTTTTTTAATATATATAAGTATTTTTTTTTTTTTTTTTTTTTACTCATCTATAATCCTCTACATATTTATGCATTTACTTGTTGTTCTTCTGGTCCAGTTTGTACTAAATTTCTGATTCCATTTATGTCATTATCTCGTTCATTACTATTTAATAATGATCGTTCTGTTTCCTTTCTCATAGGTGTTCCAATACTTTTTCTTAAATGTTTTTGAACTCCTTGGGTTACTGTTTTAGCTTCATCTAAAACATTATGTTCTTCACATTTTAATGCATATTCTCTTAAATCGTTAAATTGCGATGCTGATATTCTTTTATTTCCATTTTTAATTTCCTTTTCTTGTTTACAACATTCACCATTATCCATACTACCACTGCTACTTCCTTTTAATTTTTCTTCATATTTCTTTTTAACGTCTTCTATATAAAATGAAAAATCTTTAAATACATTGAATCTTTTTATTTTTAGTGTTGGAGTAAGATAATTATTCGTGTCCCATGTTTCTGAAGTTAAATATATGTCATTAATAATATTATATCTATTTAAATTTGTCTTCTTATAAACTTCCATCATTTTTTTCTTAACATAATCAACAAAAATTTTATGATTTATATTCTCATCAGTTAAATTGTCTATATAATTTTTTTCATCAATTCCAGTTTTTTCTAACATATTATCATTCTTTAAACTTATAAAAAGTAAATATTTATCCACAGATATAATTCCCAATGGACCATCCATAGAATCATCACCATATACAACACAATAATTTATAAAACTTATTTGCGAATAAAGATTATTTATCATATCAGTTTCTATATATTCACCTTGAGATAATTTAACCAAACCCTTTGATCTATCTAAAAAAGTTAAAGAACCATTATCATTTATTTGTACAATATCTCCCGTTTTAAAATAACCATCATTTGTGAAAGCATTTTCTGTACATTCCTTTTCTAAAAAATATCCACTAAACATGGAATCACTTTTAATTAATAATTCTCCTTTTGGTAAAGTATCTGTAGCCGTATAAATTTCCCATGTTCTTACTTTGTATCTTGTACTAGGAGAAACAGCTACTCCCATACTTTCAGTGTTACAGTCATCGACATCTTGTAAAAATATGGGACCCGTAGATTCCGTTAAACCATATCCTTGATAATACTTAACGTTTAATAGAACACTTAACCCCTCAGCAACCTCAGGGGATAATTTCCCACCACCATTTAAAATAACATCCATATTAGGGTTTATCTTATCTTTAATTTTACTTGATATATTAGTAATACCTTCAACAACTTTACCAAAATTGCCATTACTTTTATCTTTACGCAAATTTATAGCCTGTTTTGCTATCCACTTCTTACAACGTGATAAATTATTTATTTCCGTCATAATAGATGCATACATTCGATTGAAAACTTTAGGTACTCCTAATATAATTTCACCTTTTGAATTACTTATGTCTATATTCAAATATTTAATATCTCTACTCCATATGTTTATCTTTATACCCAAAAATAACGCGATTAAAACAAGAACCCTTTCATATATATGAGACACAGGTAAATAAGATAAATGTGTTGTTAGAGGATATTTTCTTAATATATTACAATCACATAAAGGTATTACACTATTGTACATATTCTTATTGCTTAACATAACACCTTTGGGTTTTCCAGAAGTTCCAGATGTATACACAATGGAGGCAATAAAATTAGGATCTTCCTTTTCAACTTTATAATTAATTATATCATTCTCTGTCATATTATCAAATACAATAATACTTAAACCAAGTGTTTTAGCTTTTTCTTTTAATGAATTAATCTTTTCTATCTTTTCATTATCATATTCTAAAGCACCCAAACTAATATCTTCTATTCTATCAGATTCATTACATTTTTGTTTATTACTACTTTTTCTTGAAACATTATTTTTTTCTTCATTTTCTATATTCATTTCACTACGTTTCGTTAGATTATCTAAAATTATCAGCTTTTTCAAATAAGGCAATTCATTTCGACGAGATAATATTCCTCCAATCAAATCTAAATCTAAACATAACCATTCTAATTTTGTATTATTTAATATATCTATAATTGTATCTATACTAAATTTAGAGTGCATTACTAATGTTGTAACACCACTCATCATACAAGCAAAATCAGTAATTAACCAATTAGTTGAATTATTACCATATAAACCTAATAATCGAAATTTCCCATTATTTTTTTCTTCATTATATATTTTTTCTGGAATACCTGTACCCTCATAAGTATTCAAAGAATGACTAAACGATAATACCTTTTTAAAAAATTTTCCATATGTTATATAATTTTCTGGTTCTCCACAAGAATTTTCGACTATTGCTAACTTATTATTATCTAATTTATATTTATCTAAAAAAATTTTCATAAGATGTTTATATTTATATTTTGAACTTTTCATTTTATAATCTTTCATACAATATACGCTCGATTCATTCTTATTTTCTGCACTTTTATATATTTCTGCGAAACCCTTATTTCTATCGTTCAGTTGCGTATGACATGGTAAAAGATAAACTACATATATAACAAAGAAAAACAAATTTAATGTAATATTCATTTTATTCTATAAAAACATTTACCACGTGACAAATATATATATATTACATATATGCTACAACTTATTATTATATTTTATTTTTAATAATAAAATTAAAAAAGAAAAAAAATTAATATATAATTTCCTTATTATTCATTATATTTTATGAAATAATAAATAATTCAATATATAAAATATATTCTCTATGTAATTTTTAAGATTTTCAAATATGTATTTTTTTTTTTTTTTTTTTTTTTTTTTCGATATATATGTTATATTATATCATCTTATTTCTCGTCTTTTATAAATGTTTGTATATTTTATTTATATATTATTAATAAGATAAAAATAATTAGAGAATTATATATTGAAAATAAATAATAATTTATAAACATTTAACATATATATATATATATTAATTTTTCATTATAGATATAATAAATTCAATTTAAATATTTGTATAGTGTTCAAAATATATTTTATATACTTTTTATATATAAATGAATATTCTGAGTTCTTTTCAAATTATTTCTTTTTCCATCAGATTTTTAAAAAAAAATTGTATTTATTCTATAACTTTATTATTTGGGGGTTATCCATAAGTATATGTTTTAATGAACGTAGTATTTAATATTAAAATAAATAATACATTAAAAAAAAAAAAAAATATATTATATATAAATGATAAAAAAAAAAAAATTATATATAAATAAGAAAAAAAAATATATATATATTATTAAAAAAAAAAAAATCAAATCAAAATATAAATGATAATTTTTAAAAGTTTTTTCAAATAAATTAAAATATATATAAAATAATACAATATATTATAATTATATTATTTTTATATGTCTTTCTTTTTTTTTTTCGTTATCCAAAGAAATTTTATTATATATTAAAACTTTATTTTTATTCCTATATAATAAAGTATTTTTCTATTTTTTAATTTATTGCATGTTATTATTCAGATCGATTCTATTATGTACTATGTATTTTATATATCATTATTTATTTTATATATTTTTTTTTTTTTTTTTTTCTTAATATACTTAATTTAATATTTTTAGCTTTATGAATTTTTTTAAAATAAATTAGTTTTTAGTATTATTTTTATTTTTATTATTTTTCTTTTTTCAGATATATATTTTTCAAATAATATTATTAAAATATAATGAAATATTATTTTATTATATATAATATATATATATATTTATTTATTTATATAAGAGTTATATTATTTTCATATATTTAATATTTAATTTTTTTTTCTTTTTTGTTTTACTTTTTTCAATATATTTTAAACATGATGTTTTTTTGAATTCCGTTCCGCAAGAAAATACAATGTACTTTATATATTATTTAATTTTTTTTTTTTTTTTTATTTTAAAAACAGAAATACATATATTATGGATATATATAAATATATTGAAATATATATATAGTTATGATTATCTTTATTTCGTGTATATATATATATATGGGTATAATAATAATATATTTATTAGAATAATAATATTATTATAATGTAATAGAACATTTTTACTATTATAGTTATAATTTGTTATTCTTAAAATTATAAATATATTATTAATATGTAATAATATGTTTTATATTTTCAATATATTAAGTACATAATCTTAAATAGTATTGCACTTTCATAATATATTAAAATTATATTTACATTATAAAAATCTATATTTATTTATTTCAACCATATTTTGCGTTTTTATTTTATTTTTTTGCCCCAAAAAAAAAATATAATTACATGTTTTTAAAATTGTTTTAAGGATATATATTATATATATATTATATCTTCCAATATTATATTTTTTTTTTTATATAATATAATAAATCATTGCTATATAAAAAATAAAACAAATCTAGAAAAATTATTAATTTGATTTTACTTTTGTCTGTACAGAACATGCTGTACCATAGAATTAAAGTTTCATAATAATCTTAATACTTTTTATGTTATATCACTATTTACTTTTAAGAAATAATATAATAATACACGATAATATATATATATATATATATATATATATATATATACCTTTATATAATTTCTATTTCTATTTATTATTATAATAATATTATTCATAAGAATATATTCATACTTCTATATACAAAATATTGTACTTTTCCATATGATCTTCATAATCGTTATATAATATTAAAAGACATTATTATTACTAATATTACTCAAAATACAAAAATATATTGACCAAAAATTTTTTATTTGTTTGGAATAAAATAATGATTATTTATAAGATAATCATACAAAATATAATTAACATTCTTATGATAAGAATTATGTTTTCCAATTTCTACATTTAGAAAAACTTAAAGAAAAAACTATTGATCGTGGTTCATATTGGATTTTTTAAAAATTTTTTTTTAATATTCTTTAGGAACATATAATTTTTCTTTCAATAAAATTAATATTATTTACACATTTTCATATAAATTTAAATAAAAATAAGTAAAACACTAAATATGCTTATCACGCACATATATATGAAAATATAGAGGTACAAAAATATAAGTAAGTAATAATATTTTATTCTGTTTGATCTAGAAAAAAAAAAAAAAAAAAAAAAAAAACTAAAACTTTAATTGTATATATCCATAAATTTATATAAATATATATAATTATATATATATATATATATATATATAATTAAATAATATTTTTCTTTGTTTCCATATGAATTTTCCTAAAAGACACAACAACATTTATATTAAATACTGTTTTGTATATATCTCTCATCAAATTCATATGATTTTTTTTTTCAATAAACATTTTAATTATTATGTTATATAAAATCCAATACATTAATAAATTTTATTATTTCTCATATTATGTTACTATAGATTTATTAATATAAATCATAATTTTGCTTGTTTATCCTTTTTTTTTAAAGGAAATAACATTTGCTTCGCACTCTTTATATAATTCCTTATACTTCTGTTCAAACTCATCTAAGCAAGAAAAAATAAAATTTCTTATATCATCAATTGAAGATTTATTATTGATTAATTCATAAAATTCTTTTGTAAATCTTGTTTCATTAATGGATGTTTCTGTTCCAAATTCAGAAACACATTTATTCCATATTGTTGTATAACTTAATGTATTCCCTTCTTTATTAGGAATAAATGAAAAATCAATGGAATTTTTTGGAAATACATTAAATAATTCATTTAATGAAGCATTTAATCTTTCTCTATTAACACCAAGCGTATGTCTCCACAAATTAAGAACATCTTCTTTTGAGGGGCATTCTTCTAATGAATTTAATACATCAAGTAATTGCTTTTCTGTTAAATTTTTTGACATATCATTATAATTTATATTACTTATGGATATATTACTTTTATTTTCCACTTTACTATTGTCAAGATCATTATTTGCACTAGATTTATTTTCCTCTACCTTTTGATCATTCCATTTAATATTATGTGTATTGTGTTTTGTTTTATTTATATCTTCTTTTTTATTATTTAAATTTTTTTTCCTTTTCGAACCCTTATTATTTTTTTCTGCCTCACCTAAATTGCGCTTACATATATTGAAATTTTTAGCAATATCTAAGCTCTTATTTTCTAATGATATCTACATAAAAAAAAATTTACAACACATATATATATATATATATATATATAACATAATATATATTTAATAATAAATTAATTTATAAAACAAATAATTAATACTAATTAAATATATATCATCAACTTACATTTAGAAAAACATAATAAAATCCAATTATATATAAACTTAAGCAAAGCAATTTAAATGAGATATAATGTAATTTTGCTTTCTTTTTCTCATCAGCAGTATAAGAGGGGAAAACTGTACAATTTTTTTCAATCATCATATTAATAACTTTATTATTTTTTTTTTTGATTAATATACAAAAAATGTAATTAAAACAAATAATAATATTTATATATTTATTGAAAAATAAAAATAATTGAATTTTTAAACAAGGTATATATTTCATAATAAATATATATATATATATATATATATATATATATATATATATATATATATATATATTATATATATATATATTGATATTTATATATTTACATATTTATATATTTTTATTATTTTATATAATTTATTGCATTATGTGGAAAAAATAAACGCATAAAATATTTAATTAAATAAAAAAAAACTACTTATTTCTTATATATATTTAAACGAAAATATAAATTCTAAATTGAACAATATTATAAATAACTCATAAATCAGTGATCTTATAATTATTATAATATTTAAATAAATATATTTTATTTATTATAAAAAGTTCTTAAAAATTATTCGATATTACACAACATTAATTTTATTTTGATAAAAATATGACGAAAATATAAAATGATCTTTCCATGCATATTTATTAATGTACTTTATTATAAATATATTTATATTTAACATCTTAAATATATATATAGATATTTCAATCAAATATTATATTAATATTTTTGAATCTGGGAAATCTTATTAAAGTATTAATCTTCCTCTTTTTTTTTTTTTTTTTTTTTCTAATAATTTTATTTTAAATCATTATTATTATAAAAATCAATTCTGTTCTTTTTAATTTTTTTTCTTATATTATATATATATATATATATATATATATATATATTTTACACGTACTTATGTTTCTTTTAAACATAAAACTGTACAGTTTATATGTTTTTAAACAAATAAATATAATATATTACATTAGTAATTATTAATTTTATATATTTTTTTTTTTTAAATTATTGTTTGAAAAATAACATTAAATATATATCAATTTTAAATATATCAAAAAAATATATTTTTCTTTCCTTGTTAAAAGAAATATTATAAAAAATAATAAATTTTGTATAAGTAAAAACACTTATCAAATTGATAAAACTGTATATTATAATTAAAAATATAATATAGAATACATTTAAAATATTTATCTTATATTTCCTATATATGATACATAATGTACAATAATATTTATATTTAAAACAAAATTAAAATTCTTTTTTTCAACATACCAAGAAAAACAATATATAGTGTAAAAAGAACAACATAGATCATATATATATTTAATCAAATCAAATATAACATTAATAACAAGATAATAGAGAATTATTAATAAATATATTTAACATTATTTAAAAACATAAATACAAATATATGTTTATACAAAAGAGCATTGTAAATAAATACAAATATAATTTTAATATATATGTCAGTCAATATATATATATATATATATATATATATATAATGAATAAAACATAGATATGTTTAAATGTATATTATATTAACTATCCAAAAAACTACTAAACTTATAAAAAATTGTCGTGCAATAATACTATATAACATGTGACTTGTAAAAAATGCAATTATCATAATAAATCATTCAAATGGTGATATATGTACATTTTATAGGTAATATTTTATATAAATAATAAATATGACACATATATATATATATATATATATATATATATATATATATAAACCAAACAAATTCATACATTTTTATTATATACATTTATTATTTCTTTATTAATAAAATTAATTTATTGCTCTTATTAAAATGTAATTAATGTAAAATGTATTAAATATATTTAAAAACAATATAGAAAATATTTTAATAATTCAACTTAATGCGTTTCATATTCTTAATTATATATATGTATATTTGCTGTAATTATTTATCGTATATATATTAATAATGATTTGTTATTAAATAAAGATATATTTAATAGAAAATAAATAATATAATATAATATATGTAATAATTAAAAAAAAAAAAAAAAAAAAAAATTAAATAATAATAAAACAAATAAAATAAACAAATAATTAAACAAATAATTAATTAATTAATGTGTATTGACGTTTCTCTTTCTTGAACTCCTGAAAGCCAAGAAATTATTTTTTTTAAAACTTCCTTATTCCCAGGTTCCATAGGGATCACATGATCCACATTATCTAAACTAAGTAGTTCTTTATTATTATTATAGAGTCTATCAAAAAAAGAGACTGAATCATCATAATTACAAACGCAATCTTTTAATGAATGAATAATATAGAGATATATATCTTCAGGTATATCATTTATATTGTCATTTAAATTCTCCATTCCTCTTATTAATTCATAGATATGTTTAAATGTCATACCTTTATCAAAACGAATTTTATCAAGAATGTGTATATCATTAACATAGGAATTATTTGGTAACCTTACTTTATTCATGAATGGTAATCTCCTTAATGTAAATAAA
The DNA here is from genome assembly GCA_900097035.1 of Plasmodium blacklocki (nom. inval.). Classification (NCBI taxonomy): domain Eukaryota; phylum Apicomplexa; class Aconoidasida; order Haemosporida; family Plasmodiidae; genus Plasmodium; species Plasmodium blacklocki (nom. inval.). Next base: position 15,952 of record FMKE01000006.1, read on the forward strand.
AATGAGGCAATTTTTATTAATGGTTTAAAAAAATAATTAAATAGACACGAATCTATGGATCCAAGTCCATTAACTGAAATCATTGGTGACAATGATATACATCCTTTTATATTCAATCTTTCTTGCAGTTCTTTTGATTTACCTAATATTTCTAAAGCACGTAAAACTATATTCCCACCCATAGAAAATCCTATTAAATATATGGGAGGTAAATTAATATTTACATTTTGTTCATCATCTTCTATATTTGTATTAACATCTCCATCCTCAATGGATAATGAACTATTAATTAATATAATATATTGTAATAAATCATATACATAATCATCAAAATTATTTACATGATGTTTCAAATCATTATAACCATCAGATTCTCCATGACCTTGCATATCTAGACCATATACAGAATAACCATTTTTATTAAATTCTTCTATCCAGCTATCCTTATATATATAATAATTATCACTATCATTTAACACAGCCTTATGGTTGTTTATAATATTTATATTATGCTTCAAAAATCCTAGTCTTGCATGAGAATATAAACCATGAACTAATATTATTATACCTATAGCATTCTTAACTATCCAAGAATAATTTCTTAATAACAAACCGTCTTTATTATAAAATGAATCGTGCTTTGGTCCACCATCTATATATTTGCATAATTTACCTTCTTCATGAAAACTTTCATTCTCAGCCATTATTAAAAAAATATATAAATATATATATATATATATATATTTTTATTTTTATTTATTTATTCATTAATTTATTTTTATTTTTTCAATATTTGAAATTCAATTACTAATAAAGGTGTCTAATATATATATTTTTCAATTTTTAATATAAAACAAACAATAAATTAAAAAAATATATAAAATAAAGATAAATATTATTTATTTATAAAAATGTATAATATATAAATATAGATGAATTCCATATACCTCTAATAATATTATTACAACAAAAATTATTTAATTAAGACAAATAATCGTATATAACATATTTAATTTCACAGTATTATAAATATTATATACAAAAATATCTTGTACATTTCATAATAATAAAATTTTTCTTTTTATTTTTTTTTCAAAATAAGGAAATATAAAATATTAATTCTTTATATATATATAGAATACGCATTAATATTTTACTAATATATATATATATATATATATATATATAAAATAATATTTCTTATTAGTAAAAACCAGAAGTCTTTGAAAACAATAAAATATAAATGTTACTTTTCTATATATTAGAGTTCATCATTATTCATATATATTTTTTTTTTTATCGTAATATAATTTTATATTAATATTAAATAATATTTCGGTATAAAAAAAAAAAAAAAAAAATTTTTAATATATATATATGTATATATTTTATATTTATATCTTGCATTAAATATTCCTTATAATAAATATAATATGAGAAAGATAAAAAAAATATTAAAAAATACAAATTTTTTATAAAATAATATTAATGAAAAATATAATAATTATATATATATATATATATATATATATATATATATATATATATATATATGAGATTTTATTGTCAAAAAACAAAATATATATATATATTTTGAATATTTAATTACTTTTAAATATTAAAAAAAAATTGCTTTTAAAAAAATAATAATCTGAACTTAAATTCAACAACTTTTAGAATTATTTTTTTTATATCATGTATATATAATAATAATATTTTTTATAATTGCATGTAAAATTTATATTAAATCATAATGCTAAAATAAATATATCTTTTTTTTTTTTTTTTTTAATTTTCTATATTAAGAAAATTATAGATCCAGAAATATTTACAACATTGATAAAATTTATACTTAAAATATAGGCAAGATATATGATGAATAACATTAGTTTAATTTTATTTTTTCTTTTTCTTTTTTTTCTTTCAATATATGTTCCACTATTAATTTCATATTATAATAAATAATAGGAAGAATAAATTTCCTCTTTCACCTTTTTTTAGTTTTTATTTATTTTATTTTTTTATAAAATTTATATTTTTTTAATTAGTATTTAATAAATTCTTTTTTCAAATTATTCATATATATATTATATATATTTTTTTTATTTTATCCAAATTCAAATTTTAAAAAATATATCCTATTATTTTTCAATTAATAATATAAAAAACTCTATAAATAATATAATATTATTTAATTTTAACAATATGATGAAATATTATGTATAATTTATGAGTAAAATATAATATTTTTTATATAATATTAAATATATATTTTCATATATTACACAAATAAAAATAAAATGTTCTAAAATATTTAGTGCATTTTCTGCTTCCTGTATGTTTTTTTTAAAAACAAAAATGTATCTCAAAATAATAATTAAGACAATAAATAAATATAAAAATATATATATATATATATATATATATATATATATATAATTTTAATAGGTATTTTAAATATTGCTCTCTCATTGCATATAATTTGAAAAGGTATTCTTTAAAATTTTAATAAAAAAATTAAACATATTTAACAAACAATTTCTTCATTATTTTGTTCATACACTATTTTTATTTTTAATGTATAATTAAAACATTATTTAAAAAAAAAAAAAAAATAAAATAAAATAATAATAAAAATGTTATATTATACTATTGTATTTTATTTAAAACATAAAAAAATTAAAAAAAAAAAAAAAAAAATTTACTTTATCTTAATTTCTTTTTTTTTTTTATATTTTATTTACAATTTCATTCTTATATATTTGTTTCTTTCTAATTCCCCTATTATATTTTGTAGTTGTCTTTGTAACCTTTTTTTTTTTTTTTTTTTTTTTTTTTTGTTAACAATATTTCCCTCAGATGTTCTTAAAATTGTCTGATTATGTTTTTATTTTAAATTTTGTTCATTATGTTATTCATATTTTTATGCAATTTGTTTTACAATGTTTTCTTTATTATTATTTTCTACCGTTTTCAATATTTCCTTTTAATTTATTTTCATAAATTTTCTTAATATCATTTATGAAAAAAGCATAATTCTTAAAGACATCAAATCTTTTAACCTTCAAGGTAGGTGTCAGATAATTAGTTGTATCCCACATTTGGGATGTTAAATATATATGATTTATAACATTGTATCTATTTAAATTAGTTTTTTTATAAACTTCCAACATTTTTACTTTAACATAATCAACAAAAATATTATTATTTATATTATCATCTGTTAATTTATCTATATAATTTTTTTCATCAATTCCTGTTTTTTCTAACATATTATCATCTTTTAAAATTTTGAAAAATAAACTTTTATCTACGGAAATAATAGCTAGTGGACCATCCATTGAATCATCACCATAAACAACGCAATTATTTATAAAAGAAATTTGGGAATATAGATTATTCAATAAATCCGTTTCGATATATTCTCCTTGGGATAATTTAATTAATCCTTTTGATCTATCTAAAAATGTTAAAGATCCATCCTTATTAATTTGCACCACATCTCCTGTCACAAAATAACCATCTTGGGTGAAACAATTTTTTGTAAATTCTTTTTCTAAAAAGTAGCCATTAAACATAGCATTACTCTTAATTAACAATTCTCCTTTTGGTAAAGAATCAGAAGCTTTATATGTTTCCCATGACTTTACTTTGTATCTTATGGATGGACAAATAGGTCCTCCCATTCCTTCAGAATTAGTATCTATTATACGTTGTGCAAAAATAGGACCTGTAAATTCTGTTAAACCGTAACCTTGATAATATTTAATATTTAACAAAATACATAATTCATCAGCAATTTTTGCTGATAATTTTCCACCACCATTTAATATAACTTCTAAATTGGGATTGATCTTCTGCCTAATTTTGCTGGAAACTTTCGTAACCTTTTCTAGACCTTTACTAAAACATCCATTCTTAAAAGTTCTGCGCAAAAATAAAACACCTTTTACAATGCATTTCTTACATACAGGTAAATTATCTAATTGTGTCATAATATTGGTATATATTCTGCAAAAAACTTTCGGTACTCCTCCTAGAACCGCATCTTTTGAATTAAATATATCTTTCGAAAAAAAATTAAGATCCTTACTCCATATATTTATTCTTCCAGTAGACATGAAGATAAGATAAACAAACATCCTCGCATATACATGAGATATTGGTAAATAAGATAAATGTTTCTGTAAACTAAACTTTCTTAATACATCATGATCAGAAGTAGTTACTACTCCATAATAAAAATTTTTATTGCTTAACATAACACCTTTGGGCTTTCCAGATGTTCCAGATGTATATACAATAGAAGTAATAAAATCAGGACTTTCATTTTTAATATTAAAATCTGCTGTTTCATACTTTGTCATATCATCAAAAGATATAATATTTATTCCAACCTTACTCCATTTTTCTTTTAAAACATTAACTCTTTCTAGTTTTTCATTATCACATTCAAATTGATCTATAGTAATATCTTCCGAATTATCCTCTAATTTACTTTTTTCTTTTTTAACTTTCTTAATAGAACTCTTATTTATTTTTATATTGTTTTCCTTTTCCTCTTTTGTATTTATTTCTTTAGGTTTAAGTAATGTATCTAAAATTATTAAAGTCTTCAAATGTGGCAATTCATTTATACGTGTCAATAAACCTTCAACAAGATCTAAATCTATACATAACCATTCCAATTCGGTTTCATTTAATATATCAACAATTACATCTATACTAAATTTCGAATGCATTACTAAAGTAGTAACACCACTAATCATAGCCCCCAAATCAGTAACTAGCCAATTTATAGAATTACTACCATATAAACCTAATAATTTAAATTTGCCGTTATTACTTTCTTCGTTATATATTTTTTCTGGAATATTACTTCCCTCATATTTATTCAAAGAATTACTAAACGATAATACTTTTCTTAAAAACAAGCCATATGTCATATAATAGTGTGGTACGCCATTAGCATACTCAACTAAGGCTATTTTGTAATTACTTAAAGTAAATTTTTCATAAAATATTTTCATGATATGATTATAAGAATATTTTAAATCTTTCTTTTTATGATCCTTCACACAATATACCCTCGACTCATCTTTCTTTTCTGACTCTTCAAAAATTTCGGAGTATCCTTTATTTACACTACTAAAATACGAAAAACACGTTAACATATTAAATAAGCTAAAAATTAAACTAAATATGGTATATAAAGAGTTAATTTCAAAACACATTTACACTTATATTCAAATGTAATTTATAACATCTAAATATACATGTAAACCTAAATAAGCAAATAAATAAATAAATATATATATATATATATATATATATATATATATATATATATATATATTTATTTATTTATTAATTTATTTATATTATGATTAGGTAATATATGTATTCTTTTCTTATAGAAAAAAAAAATATACATAAAAAAAATTAAAAAAATTTATATTTTTCATACATAATTTTTACGGTTTCATATATGAAATAAAATGCAAAATAAAAATTTAATAATAAACTAATTTTTTACTTATAATTTTTTATTTATTTTATGTTTTATCTTGATTTTTTTGTTATAAACTTTAATAAATGTATTACATTCTTGCGAGTAATTCATAATATTATAATAATATAAATAGTATTATTTATAATACATAAAATAATTTATAATTTTATAATAATTTCATATACTAATTAATTTCCTTATTTTTTAATCCTTTTATCTAAAATATTATAAAACAATTATGTGAACGTTTTATTGGCTGGCAAAATATTTTTACTTAAATATATTATTATTATTATATCATGTTCCTATTATTTTTAAAACATAAATATATATATATATATATATATATATATATATATATATATAATATATTAAAGTTTTAATATAATTTTATTATTTTATATATTTAATTATTTTATTTTGTTCTTTTATATTATTATATATTTTTTTTTATAATAAATATATTATCTTCTTTTAAATAATATATATTTAATACATAAAATACTTTGTTTCATAATTTTATATCAATTAAACGTTATAACCTGAAACTTAAAAAAAAAAAAAAAAAAAAAAAAAATACAATTTTTTATTTTCACGTTCTCATTTTTGTAACGTATTACGCATAAATAATAAAAATATTTATATATAAAACATTTATATTTCGTCAAACATTTTTAAACACTTAAAAAAATATTGCCTTATATTATATTATATTATATTATATATATATATATATTATGTGTTTGTTTAAAATTATTTGAATTTTTTTTGTTCGCAATATTAAATATTTTCATCCTTCTTTTATAAAAATTATAAAAAATATAAATATTTTCTTATATGAAATATTTTTTTATATATTATATAAAATTATGTAAATATCATAATTTTATACATAAATAAAATTATACAACACAATAATTTTTTTTAAAGAAAACAATTTCATTAAAACATTTGCAATAAATCAATATTCACAGTAAAACCTATTTTTTTTTTTTTTTATTATTATATAAATATATATAAGAAAATTTATTTAAAATAAAATGTCATATATAATTATTCATAATTATTAAATAATTACAAATGTGATCTTATATAAAAAGTTAATAAATTTAAGAACAAAAAAAAAAAAAAAAAAAAAAAAAAAAAAAAAAAACTATTAATTTTAACTAATTTATTTTGAAAAAAAGTATTCCATAATATATATTATTAAATATATATATATATATATATATATATATATTATATATTCTATCCATAATAGTAATGTTTATCAATATACTTTGGATATATATTTTTAAAAACATTCGATATTTTGGTTATTTATTTTAATTGTTCTTTTATTGTTCTGTTTATCTTCCCATTAATATTATTAAGTTAAACTTATTTTAGGTGGATTAATAATTTTTCTCATGAAATATTTTTTTTTTTTTTTTTTTTTTATTCTTAATATATAATTCCTTTTTTAATTTTTCAAAATTTCTTTTTTTATATAATAAATATAGCTCTTAATTTCTTAAGTAAACTATAATAAATAATGAATGATATTTCATCTTTGTCCTTAGTGTTACATCAATATCATTTTTACAATTTCTTAATATTTAGTATAATGTCTAAATGTAGCATTTTTTTAAACTGAAATATATTGTGTATTTATATTTATCACCGTATATATATATATATATATATATATATATATTTATATTTATATTTATATTTATATTTATATATGTATGTATGTACTTATATATTATTTACATATCAATAGTGTTATATAAAACATTCATATAATAAATGAATTCATAGTAAATAATTGAATAGAAAAAAATATATTTTTTTCCAGTTCATATATTATGAACAAATAATAAATAATTCTTACATTTATTTTATTTTACTTTTTTTTTTTTCTTTTTAATATTTTTTATTATATATATATATAAATATATGACGTAATATTTATATATAGACACTATAAACTATTTACTGTTATGAAAATAATTTTAATTCTATTCCCTAAATGTAATAATGATTAATTTAGATAAATTTTATATTAGGAAAAGTTTAATTAGAAAAATAATACTATATTAATATAAAAGAAAAAGGTATATTATTTCATATTTACCATTTAAATTATTTACAAATCATATTATAGTATGGTATATAATATATATATATATATATATATATATATATATATATATATATAATACTGGTACTTATTTATTTTATCCTTATAATATATTAACCAACAATATCTATAATATTAGGTAAAATTCAAATTAATTATTCCATATTTGATTGCACATCATATATATTCCAAACAACAAAATATACATCTCATTCATATATATATATATATATATATATATATATATATAATTAATAAACATTTTATATAGATTGTTCTTTAAAAAATATATATAATCCGTCAATATTTTTATTATACAATAAATTTTAAATAACACCCTAAAAATATTAATTAGTACAATAATATTCGTTAAAATAATAATAGTGCTTTTATCAAAATATTTTTATCATGACATAGTCAAAAATTTATAAGTATCACTTACGAAATTAAAATATAGAAATTTCAAAATCAAAGAAAATAGTTAATGATAAGTAAATATTTATATAGTATGAAATAAATAAAAATAAAAAATTAGAACAATATATTATTAATTTTTTAAGGTTAAACAACCTTTTAGAATAATGTGTACTCACAAAATATATATTATAATTTACTGTGATCTAAATTTCTATGCATATTTCCAAAGAGAAATACAAAAAAGAAATGTATAAATATAAATAAACAAATAAAAAAAAACAAATAAATAAGTAATAATAATAAACTTTGTTAATATATTTATTATACCTTTTTCATAAAAAAAATTTAGGTACACAAAGTAAATTTTCCTTCGATTATTGTATTTTCATATACAATTCTGTAAGATAATTCAGCAATGTAATATCCACTAAATTATTATCATTAAAACAACTTTTTAAAACAAGGTCATACTTTATAATTACACATATATTTCTAATAAATATTTAATTACATTTATTATCATTTAGAATATAAAATAAAGAAAATCATATGTTAATAATGATAAAGTAGTAGTAGATATATCATGTATACACATATATATATGTATTGTTAAATATGCTAATATAATATCGAATTATTAAAAATAAAACAATAATCCAAATAATATTATATTTTAAATATAAAAAAAATGTTTAATCCTAATTTTATACTTAAAACATTTACCTAAAACAAAAGAAAAGTTTCTATTTTAAAGACTAAAAAAAAAAAAAAATGTATAAATAAATACATATACATATATGTTGATTTATTAATTAATTATTTATGTATTATTGTGGTTTTTAATATATTTTTATTTTTTTATACGATGTTTAATTCACAACTTAATTTTTGTAGAAATATCAGATTTTAATATGTTATACATTCTTTACTACTTAATATATATATATATATATATATATATATATATATATATATATATGTGAACAAAATAAATTACTTAAAGATATAAACAATAAACCGTATAAGGGAAAAAATATAAATCTTCTAAATCATCTTCTAACTCTTCTTCATGGAAAAACAAATAAAGAATGCTTAAAAATGTCTTAGTGTATTCTTAGTCTTATGAGACGGTTTAAAAAAATTTATATATAAATTATATTATTATAAAATAAATTAAAAATATGACTAAAAATTTATGGTTCTTATCGTACATATATTTTATTTGTTTTATATGTAGGTAAATAAATTAGTAAATATATCAAAAGCACATCTCTTTCATTTTTGAAATAATTTTAAAATATTTATATTATGATTAGAAAAATAAGAATTATATAAACCAAAACTACAATATATAAATATATATTTATATATATGTATACACCATTAATGCTATTCATATATTAAATTAACAAAATGGATAAAACATAAATTAAATTATACACAAACTATAAGAAGAAATATAATAATTAAAATGTATTTTTCAAAGTTTATTTAGTATTTACACACTATAAATATATATATATAATAATCATATAATATTATTCATAAAGACACTATTGTAAGCACATATAACTATATATATATATATATATATAATATATTTTTATTGTATACATTCATATATAAAATATATATGTTCAAATAATATCATTTTAAAATATTTAAAGAAATATGTACTGATGTTTATTTTTATTTATTATTGTTATTTTCCCTTTTTTTTTCAAATTGATAAATATCTTAATATTTAATAATAGAATATGTGAGAAAAACATATTATATACATGTGAATATTTTTTAATTTAAATATTATACACAATTACACATTAAATTTATAATACTTATACATTTTATAACTTCTATATCTTATTAAACGTTTTTATAACTACAGATTAATATTATAAATTTATTATTAAAAATTTTTTTAATTATTCCATATATATTACAAAGAGTGAAAAAAAAACAAAAAAAAAAAAGATTTATATAAAACGTTTTAAGCAAAAAATTATAATTATTTTAATTAACAATATTCAAACGATTCATGCCATGTTAATTTTATAATTTGTTAAATATATATAATTTTTTTTTGTTTAAGATATAATTTCGGAATATAATAATATTTAATACAATAATAATATTTTATTGATTATTTGAAAAAATATAACATACAACAGAATTTTTCAATAAATATTATATATAATAATAAAACATAACTAATTTAATAAAATAGCCATATTTTCTTACCTAATAATATATATATATATATAGGCATTATTTCATTATTGTTTAACTCCGACAGGAAATACTGCTTCCAAAATTTAATATATTTTTATATGTTAAATGAGATACTATTAGGAAAAAAAAAAAAAAAAAACAATAAGAGATTTTGATCTTAAATAATAAAATTCTTTCCTTCTTAATATATATATTTCTTTTATTCTTTTCAAAAAAAAGAAATTTTTTTCTTATTTTTTTTTTTTAACATATTTATTATTATTATTATTATTATTATATATATATAAACTATAATGTAATATAATTATGTCTATAAAAATAAAATATAAAAAAAATAGCGCATTAGAATAATGTGTGTAAGAGAAATCCTCGATGTTATTAATATTATTTTCCAATAAAAAAAAGAGATTTATGGAATGTAATATAAAATAAGAAAACCCTAGATTTGTGTAAACTTATATTTAATATTAAAAAGAAAAACTTTTAATATATGCATCAATTCATTTTGAATTAATATATAATAAATATATTCTTTTTTCTTTTATTCTTTTCTTTTATTATTTTTTTTTTTTTCTCCTTTTTTCCAAAATTAATGATTAATGACACATATTATAATTTAATTATATTCTGATTTAAAATAAAAAAATATAATATATTCGGTATTTTCAAAAAATATAATTTTTCATATTGTATAGGTTAAAAATATATTAAAGTAGTTTATAGAAAAAATATATAATCAATATTTCAATAATTAAAAATATATATATGGTATAATAATAGTGTTATACTACAATATACAAGGTATATAAATATAGTTTTTCTTATTATTATTATTTTTTTTAAATTAGCATATAAAATAAATAATATACATATATATATATATGTATATATGTGATTAAAATTAGCGTGTATTAATATTTTACTTAAATATATAAAAATATATATTCAATATACATTTTTTTTTTATTCACATTTTATAGTACACATTTAAAAGGGAAAAAAAAAATGGTTAAATTTCACACTAAAATATTTTCATTTTTTCCTTTGATAATTAATATATTATTATAATCCGATAACGTAAAAAAATAAATGAAACCTATAATACATACATATATATATATAAATATATATATATTATATAACAATATATTTTTATAGGCAGCATTTTACCAAATGATACAGGTAAATGAAGTTGATACTACCTTTAGCATGTTTTTGACACAACCATCAAAAAAAATCCATCTTTAATGAGACCTAATGATAGATGTAAAGAAAATTGTAACCAAAATAATATGGAAGAACTATCACAAAATAAAGAATAATTAGTTAACAACTATTTATCTCAATGTAATATAGGTGAACAACTATTGAATTCTAGATATCAGGAAGCAAACGAAAAAAGTAGACACATTAAACCTTAGTAAAAAATATAAAGTTATACTTAAAGAATATATAAAATTATATATAGATATATTGAATTCATGTAAAATACATACTTTATTTAAAAATTTAAAAGACCAGGTTTCAAAAATTCCAAATCATCATAGTCTTTTCACTATTTGTGAATTTGTAAATCCATAAGATTATTATATATCTAGAAAAAAAAAATAATAAAATAGTCCATATAAAAATAGAAATAATATCAGTATATATTATAACTTTTATAAGATGCGTATATGGATATTACATGCCATTATACCTAGATATCTAATTATATAATATGTCATAAAAGAGAACAATTATCTTTTAATATTAATTTCTATATTTCATTTAATAATATTAAACCAAAAATTATTTATATATAGTTATATATCATTTTTTTATTAATATTATTAATTAATACAAATATAATAACAAATTAATATAAAAACTAATTCTAATTATAATATATATTATTATATGTACTTTCGTTTCCCCTTTTTTTTTTTTTTCTTTTATTATACATAATATGGTATTCATAAAAATACATTTGTGTTTTTTATTTAAAATGGTGTTCATGATTTATATTTAATATAAACACAATATTTTTCTTTATTAAATAAATAAATATATATATATATATATATATATATATTCTTATATAATATAATTAATCATTATTTTAATTTGCATACACGTTTTTTTTGTTTATCTTAATTTTTCTTTTTACTTAATATTTTTGACTTATTTGTTTATATACATAATATCATATATAACAAAAAAAAATAGATATAATAAAATAATTCAAAACCCCTTGGATAATAATATAAAAATATTATAAATGTCTTTACAATTTTGACAATACACACATGTATTATACCTTAATATCCTAAATTATTAAAATATATTTAACTACATCATATATATATTATAATAATTATTATTATTATTATTACTAAACTCATTTATATCTCACGTTCTTATAATTTATAAATAAAGCACATATAAAAACATCCAATTATACAAAAAAAAAAAAAAAAGAAAAAAAAAAAAAAATACATATATATATATATATATATATATATATAATATTATCCTCATTTATATTTATAAACTTATTTAAGATTTATACTTTTTGATATTATTATTATTAAATATTTTTCATAAATTTATCAATTTTATTATAACATAATATTTTTAAAATAAATACAAATTCTATAATGCTTTTTCATATTTAATATATATATTAAATTGTACCATAATATATACTATCTGTACTTTTTTTTCTCTTCTTTTTTCTTTTGTTTCTTTTCGTACATCTTTTCATGAATAGTCTTTTTTTGTAATTTAATATTATTAATATTTGAAAATACATAAGAATATTATTAATATTATTTTATCAAAATAAGTAATAAACATCATTTTAGATTTATGAAATATATATACGTATTTTTTCAAATATAAGAGAGTAATTGATACAAACATACAATGCACATTTTAAATATTAAAAATATAACAAAATGCTATTTTCCAATTAAATAATAAATATAGTAGAATAATTAAATAACTATAAAAATAATATTTTTGCGTATCTCTTAAATATTTCCTTAATAAATAATTGTATCCTTATAAATTATAATATATAATAAAAATATTTCATTTATATAATATTTCATATTTTTTTTTTTTTTTCATAAAAAGTGAAAATGAATACCTTTCGGAAAAAAAAAAAACAAAAAAAAATATACAACCAAAAATATATTCTTTTCATATACTTAAATTTTATAAAAGGGAAGAATAATATATGTTTTTATTATTTTCATCTACTATTTCTTTTTTAATTTTCGTATTTTCATATTTTTTAAAATGTGAAAAAAATAAGTCCCATTTATACTGAATTAAATTCAATTCATGTATCATGTAGAAAAAAAAAAAAAAAAGTACACCAAAATAATAAAAAAAAAATATGCGAAAATAAATAATAATAATAAATAATTGTAACAAGTTCTCATAAAAAAAAATATATATAAATAATAAATTAGAAGATATTTCTTTTCTTTTCTTTTTTTCTTTTTTAAATAAAAGGATACACTTCAAATATTTTTATATGTTCACACTTTTTCTTTCTAAAAAAAAAAAATATAGTTATTTTTAACACTCTCGATATTGCCTATAATATTATTTATCAATTATAAATAATTTATTTCACACAAATAAAAAAAAAAAAAAAAAAAAAAAAAATCTTAAAATTATATATATTTATATTCAAATTTTATTTTAAATAAAAATAATATAGTTTTCTGAATTTTTTTTTCTTCTTTTTTTTCCTCCCCCCCACCTACAACCATAAAATAATTAATGTTAACAACATTTATAGGAAATTTGTAGAAATTTCACGATTTTTAAATGGAATACTTCGAAATATAAAATGATTGAAATATAAATGAAATTAATATAGTAAACATTTTGAAATACAATCCAAAATATATATCATCTATTTATATAGGTATATAATAATTAATCAAAATTACCTCACATAAAATATATATATATACATATTATTCAAATAATAATCCTTTTTTTTTATTTCATTTCAGTTTCAAATATTTTTTATGAAAAAATAAAAAATTTTTAATGTAAAATGTATGAAGTATTATAATGACCCTATTTCAGACAAAAATATTAATATTTATATATCGCTGCTGTATTTTAATCATTTATCATAATGTAAGATAAATAAATATATATATATATATATATATATATGTAATAATTTTTTTTTTTTTTATAAATATATTTTATTTTATTCGTTAAAAATTCATGAAAAACATTATTATATATATATATATATATATATTTTAGAGGATTTTTGAAAATGTGATTGTAAACAAAGATAGGACTCTTACGATAAGAACATTATTACCTATAAGATTATTAACCGAAATCAATTCAAATAAGCTCAAATATACTAAGTTACATAAACAAGATCCTTCAAGACAACAAACGCAAGGAAATGAAAACAAAAATGATTTTATGTTTATACAAAAATTAGTACATGAACAACTACAAAAATATGACTCAGATAAATACTTACATAATGAAAGAAATGCAAATAATGAATACACTGATTATAAAAAAGAATTTGATTCAAAACATATCCCACTAGATTTAAAATTTAATATTAAGCATATATTCTACAAAAAATTTATGAAATATTTCCTTAAAAAAAAGGTTAAAAAACATTTTCAAAAAATGGTAAAAAAATTATTCTCTATGCCAAAAAAACCGATAAAAAAAGATATTTCACATGAACAAATAAAACCGAAAGACAAACCCAAAACAAGAATATGCAGAGAAGCATCCACCTATAAAACAATGTTTCTTTCTTCCATTTTATCTTCAGTTTCTATAGGTTGTTATAGTCTTGCATGTAAATTATCTGGAGTTAGTTGTAGTATATATTGAACCCTTCAAACAGCCGTTGCTTCTGGTACATGTGCTGTTGGTGGTGCAGCTACAGTTGGAACGTGTCCCATAGCTTTCCTTATTATAATTACAATCATTGGAATAGTTTGCGTAATAATCATATTGATACTTCTTCTTAGACTATTCATACGTTATCCCAGGAAATTTGAAGAAAGAACAGAAAATTATTCAGAAGAAGAATATTCAAATGAATAAAAATAAATAAATAAATAATTCTTATATTTATTTTATTTGGTATATTTATACAAAAATATATATTAATAATTATAATAAAGCATATAAAATTTAATACAAGCATATTCTGTAAACAAAAAAAAATTCAGTATGTATTTTACTTCAACATATACATAATTTCGTATGTCTATATATTTTTCTTATGATATCAATATTAGTTCGTTCATTTCACCTCATATATATATATATATATATATATATATAGTAAATAATAACTTTTTATTTTCAAAAATACATATTAATTTTTTTTTTTATTTTATTTTTTTTTAATATACATTCTGTGTCTTATAATAAATATGTGTTACAACTCGGGAGAAATAATTAACTTGGAACCAAAAAAAAAAAAAAAAAAAAAAAAAAAAAACTATATATATATATATACTGATACTTGTAGTACTCCATTTATGATATACTTTAATATATATTATTTTTATATTTCTCATATGTTTTAACAATAAAGCAAATAAATACACCAATTTTTTTTTTTTTTTTTTAATTTTTATACAAAAAAATATATTATCTTTTTATAAAAATGAAAAATTAATAACAATAAAGCTCAAAAGATATATAAAAAATGAAATAATAATATTGTATCTATATAATTATTATTATTATATTTTAAAATATTTCACGAAGAAATGATAATATTACTGCATAAAATATATTATTATATATAATTTGTTTAAATATTTAACATATAAATAATAAACATAACGTGTATTTTTAATTACATGTATTTCATATATATATATATATATATATATATATATATATATATATGTATATATTTTCATTTTTCATTTATATTATTCATCCATTGAATAATTTTTTTTAAAACATTTTCATTTCCTGGTTCTGCAATAAGATCATGATCCATATCTTCTAATGCGTAGAGTTCTTTATTAACATTATTCAATCCTTTAAAAAAAGATTCAACATCTCCATAATCACAAATCGTATCGTTTTTTGAATGAATAAATAAAACAGGAATATTTGAAGGATATGACCTTATATTTTTGTGTAAAGTATCTATACATTTTACAATTCCATATGCAAGTTTGTTTGTGATATCACCTTTGTATCGATATTTATCATATGAAATGATATCTGCGATATAAGGATATTTTTCAAATGAAACCCTTCCTTTACTTGTTCTACAAGTGGAACATATAGAAGATAAAAAGTTTATTCCAGGTAAATAATATAATCGATATTTTAATGATTTAATAGATCCAACTTTTGTAATTGAAACCATTCCAGATAAGGATATACATCCTTTAATATTTAATTTAGATATATCTTCATTTGATTCTCCTAATATTTCCAATGCTCTTAAAACAACATTTCCCCCCATTGATGAACCTAATATATATATTGGAAGCTTTTCCTTATTCTTTTTTTTATCATAATCCAATGTATTTTCATCTAATACATTTTTTTCAGAAGTAATTAAACCATTAACCTTTCTAATATATTCAATTACATCATCTGCATAATCATCAAAATTATTAACATGAAGTCTTAAATTATCATATCCATCAGATTCACCATGACCCTGTAAATCAATTCCATATACAGAATAACCATTTTTATTAAATTCTTCTATCCAACTTCCTTCATACAGATAATAATTATCTGCATCTATTAATTCGGCGTGATTATTTACTATATTTACATTATGCTTTAAAAACGTAAGTCTCATATGTGTTGTTAAACCATGAATTAATATTATTAAGCCAATAGCTTTCTTAACTGTCCACGAATAATTTCTTATTGATAAACCATCCTTATTATAATATGAATCAACACGACACGTAGGTATACTACTTTCATCAAGGAATATATCTCTTGTTGACATTTTCTATGTTTTATGCATAAAACTATATATATATATATATATATTATGTATTCATTCAATTTAAAATTATACAGTCTTATAATTTATAAATAATCAGTTCATATATTTTTTTAATATATTAATATGGTAAAAAAAATAAAAATAAAAGAATACCCATTTTGTGACTAATTTTTTTCTTTTAGTTTTATAAATGTTCATTTAAATATATATTAAAATAAATAATTATTATATATTTTTATGATTAATCATTATATATATTATGCATTTGGGTTTATAAATAATTGAATTCGCATCCAAAAGTAAAAAATAATTTTAAAAATAAAAAATTTTTTTCATAAAAAAAAATACATTATATTTTTTTTATGTAAATAATTTAAGAATATAATTATTATATCTTAATTTAATATATTATAATAAAAATGTATAGAACAATTTTTTCTTTTTTTTTTTTTTTCCTAAATGTCATTTTAAAACAATTAAAAAAAGAAAAAAAAAAAAAAAAAAAAGCATAAATAATAAAGTTACTATATTATTTTAATATATATTATATATATACTATGAATTATATTTAACATTATAAATTTTGATTGGATATTAAAATAATGGTACATAATATAATATCATGTATATTTTTGTCCTTTTATATATTTTTTTTTTATGATATCTTAAATTTCACATATTTATCCTTAAGATGATATATGGAATTTATAAATATATATATATATTTATTTATAATCTTATAAAAAAATATGTATTTTTTTTTCTTTTAAATAAACTTATAATTATATTTGAAAATACACAATTTCCTTTATATAAAAATAATATAAAAACACGCTTGTTACGTTATAAACATATATAAGATGTATCACATTATAATGCTTAAATTCATAATATTATTAAAAAAATATATATTATACATACATACATATATATATATATATATATATATATATATTTTTAAATATTAATAGCACTATTACACGCAAAATATATATAGCATTGAAATTTAGCAATTATATTTAAGATATAAATATCGAAGAATTGGAATCCGAAAATATAAAAAATTCTACCTGTTCTTTTTTTCTTTTTATTTCTATCATTAAAATAAGAGTAATATAAATTTACATATATTTTTATATATAAAATCATTCAATGTATTAAAAATTTAAAACGTTCTTTTTATTATATTTAACTTAAAATAAATAAATAAACAACAATAAAATATGGAAAAACTACAAGTGAAATATCTTTTTGTTCAATCATTGTAAAGTTTATATAAATATATTATAACTAAATATATATTATATTTTTCCTATAATTATATATATTAATATGTATAGTAAAGTGGGTTTGTTATTTTATTCGTCTTTTTAACAAAATAAAACAAATCTGGCATAAGTTTCTTATGCCACTTAATCATATTTATTTTTTTAAGATTAAAAAAAAAAAAAAAAAAAAGAAAAAGGTGTACATAAGTAAATACATATCTTTAGTTGGTAAAAACATTAATTATGTTATTCATAAATATAAATAAATTAATATTATATATTATGGGAAATGACGATATAGATACTGATATTATACATATATATATATATATGTATATCTTTTTTATTTGTATCGTTATAACGATAGTTTCACTTTAATTATATTTTTTCTCTTCTTCTATATTTTACATAATTTCCATTTCTTAAATTTTACTAATCCATAATAAATAAAAAATACATTTATGTTAAAGAAAAAATAAATAAAATATTATTATATTTCCTTATGCATTTTTAATTAATATTTATTTTCATCATGTTATATAAAAGAATATAATAAAATTTTGTTTTATCTTTTAATATCCATAATTCTATGTCAACCATTTGTACTGAATTTACTATATTTTAATATCCTTATGGCCAAATATTAATGAAATGTAAATAAACAAAATTTTATTTACAATAGTAGTGTATTATACATTGCTATAAATGTATATGCTTCCTAATAATATTTTTCAAATTTATATCCTTTTAATATTATATTAAAACCATTTCATCATTTACAAAATAAACGTAAAAGATATCTTAATATTAAAATGCTATTACTACAAAATAAATTATACTTATTCACAGTTATGTTTCTTATATTATTCTTATCATATTAGGTATTATAATATACATAAAATATTTATTCATTCATATGTTAATTAAGCTCATATGCATATATATATATATATATACATATTTTCCCTTTCAGAATACGTTCACAAAAATGGAATACCTAATATATAAAAGCTATATCACAACATAAATAAAATCAAAAAGACTATTGTCAGATTTTAATTTAAAACATCTCAAATATACTAAATTAAAGGAATATGATGATTTTAAAAAACAACTTTAAAGAATATAAAGAGGATGATAAAACTAATCTCTTGTACAATTTAATAAATAAGTACCTTCAAAAATATGATTGGGATGAATATTTATATTATGATAGACATGCAAATGAAAAATATATATATATTATAAAAACTTTTTTGCTTCAAAAAAAGATACAGAGTATATGAAAAGTAAAATAAAGAAAATTTTTCATAAAAAAGTTTCAAAATATTTAGTTCAAAGCAATAAAAAAAAGGACTACATGAATTATATTAATAAGTTATTCTATATAATAATTAAAAAAGAAAAGAAAAAAACATATAAAGAAATAAAAAAAGACAAAAAAAAAAAAAAGGAATGTCTGATTTTGATATATTTCAAAATGGTATATATACAATTATTTTTACTATATTATCTATTGGATGCATATCCTTATCCTTTAAAGCATCTGGGGTATCTGCTATGATAACTCTTTCTTCAGTTTCCTCAATTATTTGTCCCACTGTGTTTGGAATAATTGGAGCAGTTTTTTTAATCATTTCATTATTATTCCTATTCGAAATAGTTTCAATTGACAAATATGAATAAGAAAATAATTATAAATATTAAATCAATAAAGAAATTAAAAAAGAGATACACAAATATATATATATATATATATATATATATATATATATTATTTCGAACTTTTTTTTTTTTAGCATATTTTTTTTTAAATATGTTAATTTGTTCTACTAAAAATATTTTCATTGTCATATTTATGTCTAAATACAATATTATTTTAAATTAAAATATATATATATATATATATATATATATATATATATATATATATAAGAAGAAGAAGAAGAAGAAAAAAAAAAAAAATAAGAATAAAAATAATATTTTACCTTATTATATTCTAGTCATAATATATTTTAATTCAACTATAATGTACATATAAAAGTCGTAAAATTCCCAAACATAATTTCATATAACATATATATTACACATTATAAGAAAAAAGGAAGGTCCAAACGAATTTGATGGGATACCTAAATATATGTTTAATATTAATATTGTTCTTACATAGGTTTATATATCACTTTTCTAATTTTTACACGTTTTATATATATTAAATTATTAATAATATAATGTTTTAAAATATAAAAAAAAATTAAAAAGACTTGTTATATCAAGCACCTAAAATAATATTATATTCTGAATAGGATCAACAATCAAAAATAAAAAAAAATTTATTAATTTGAGATAAAATAAAAATAACAAAAATATAATATATATATATATATATATATATATATATGTGTGTGTGTGTGTGTGTCGTATTATGTATAATTAGGACATAATTTAAAAGTTCTTGTTCATATGAATAATAATTTAAATTGTTTTTCTTATGAAAAATACATATTTTATGTTAAATATTTATATATAATTTTTAAATGTATACTCTAAAAATTTAATATAATTAAAAAATAAGAATTTTATAATTTTTTTTTTTTTTTACTATCATTTTAAAAATACCAATCGTGAAAAATAAAAATAATATTTAATAAGACCACAAAAGACAATCACTTTCAATATTTTATTTTAACATTATTTAAATTAATAATTATAATAATTTTTTGAAATATAGATTTTTATACATTTATATTAAACAAAATAATATTTTTTTCCTTTTCAATGATTTTATTCTAATTGTTAAATAAACGTATTAACCCTATAGATTTTTTATATTATTTCTTATAAAAATATATTAATATTTTATTTATTTATTTAGGTATGTATATATATATATATATATATATATATATATACAAATATGATTTTATTCATATATATATAATATAAATATAAGAATAAATTAGAACAAATTAGAACCTTAAAAAAAAAAAAAAAAAAAAAATATATCAAACATAAAACAAAATATACACTTTATAATTACTTATATTAAAAACATATAAAAAAAAAATTATAATAATAACTAAAATATAATTATAATATACCTTATTAAATAAAATATAAATGGGGAGACACACTTTAATTTATTATAAGTATGAATTCAAAATAATACAAAGCATTAACAAAAAATTATAAAAATCTTTTCTATGATAGTTATCATGCCTTTTAGTTAATATATAAATGTTCATATAATGTATTCATAAAGATATATGAATATATATGTGTTGTGATTTTTTTCTTTCTTTTTATTTAATTTCATTTTCCTGTTCTCATGTTCAAAACTTTTAAAAAACCTAAAAACAATTCATCCCCCCATACGTAAAAACCTTATACATATATATATATATATATTTGCACTATTAACTAGGTTACATTATATTAATTATTTTTTCTTTAAATTGTTTCCTTTCTTTGATTTCCCTTTATTATTTCCCTTTGTTTGGGGAGATACTTGCTTCTGTCCTTTTTCATTTTGAAGCTTTTGTTGTTGTACTTTTGGTGATTCAACTTTTTGTTGTTGTACTTTTGGTGGTTCAACTTTTTGTTGTTGTTCTTTTGGAGGTTCAACTTTTTGTTGTTGTTCTTTTGGAGGTTCAACTTTTTGTTGTTGTTCTTTTGGAGGTTCAACTTTTTGTTGTTGTTCTTTTGGAGGTTCAACTTTTTGTTGTTGTTCTTTTGGAGGTTCAACTTTTTGTTGTTGTACTTTTGGAGGTTCAACTTTTTGTTGTTGTTCTTTTGGAGGTTCAACTTTTTGTTGTTGTACTTTTGGTGGTTCAAATTTAACTTCTTCTACAGTGACTTTTTCATTTTCTATTTTTTTCACTTTTGGTTTTTCTACATTATCTTCATATACATTTGCATGATGTTCCGTTTTCTTTTTTTTAGTTTCTGATTCTACTTCTCCCAAATATCCTTTTGCAAATATTCCTCTACTATGTTCGTCTAACATTTTTTCCCTTTGTGCTCTTCTATCAAGTTCATGTTGTTTAAGCTTTCTTTTTTGATTTAATATTTCACCATGTTCTCTGAATTCAGAAGCTAATTTTTTCTTCCATACTTCAAACATTAATTTTCTAAAGTCAGCCCATGCCCCTTTTACATGTTCTAAAACTTCTTTAAAATTTTTACGTTCACATTCTTTACCATTTAAAGAAAGAAAAGCATACAGTAAAAGTAACTTTTGTTGTTGTATTAAATATCCTTCCATTTCAAAGTGTGCATATTTGAATTTTTTCATTTTATATTCATCTGGTATTTTATATGTTTCTGCCATTGTTTCAATAAATTTAAATATATTTTCTTCGACTTTTTTAAATTTTTCTATCTCAGAATCGTGTACAAAATTAAATATTATATGCATATCATTTCTACTTATAAATTCATTAGAATTGTCAATCATTTCATTTATTTCTTTATCAGTGTATTTTTTGATATCATATTTATTTATTTTGACACTTGATGATTTCTCTTCATTATTCTTTGGATTACTTCTTGAATGACTTCTTAAATTGGTAGGTACCTTTGGACTTACTTCAGCTAAACTTTTAAAATACCTTTTATTGCAATGCAATCCATAATTATTATTATTATATTCAAATATGGATAAATTCTAAAAAAAAAAAAAAAAAAAAAAAAAAAGTATAATATATATACATATATACTACACATCATATAAGATGTTTATTTACGTATAAAATATTTTCATGTTTATACATTTTGAAATGTTAAAAAATGATTAATTTAATTTGTTTTTATTACCAATGATAACATACAAATGATAGCAAAAAGAGTTATAAGGGTACGTCTTTTAAGGACATATCTTAGAGCATTCATTCGTGTATTATTATATGTACTGACAGCCATTTCTTTTTTTTTTTCCTCTCTTTTTAAAAATTCTTTAAAAGATCGAAATTCTTATAATGGTTTACACAAAAAAAGTTATTTTTTCTATATATATTCAATATATATTTTAAGACTAAATCATATATATATATATATATATATATATATATATATGTATAATGTAAAATTATTCTATTAAGGTTTTTATTTGAAAAAAAAAAAAAAAAAAAAATTTAATTATATATATATATATATATATATCAAATATAAAAACTATTTTTTTTTTTTTTTTGTTATATAAAAAAAAAAATTATTTTAATCTTGATCTTAATATATATATATATTTTTTTTTTTGGAAAATTAATGGATAATCATTTTAGATATTATAATTTTACTTAATAAAAAAAAAAAAAAAAAGATAATAATATAAGGTTTAAAAATAAATATATTGTATTTATTAATATATTCTTGGATTTTTCAAATTTCCTCATAACCTTATATATAAACATATATATTATTAGTATATTTATATATCCTTTTTATATATATATTTATGTTAAATAAATTTTTTAGGTTTTTTTTTTATCATTTAATATAATAAAATTCTGAAATATTTTACTATAATTAAATATAATATTGGAAAATTGCATTTGTATAAATATGTATAAAAATATACACATATTTATAATATATTCTATATATATAGATTAAATATTATTAATTATCCAATTTGTTTCCCTATGTATTATATATTATATATATTTATAATTATATATATTAACTCCTAATAATAATTTTTTTTCTATATATATGTAATAAAATAAAAAGAATTATATTAATAATTTATAAATTTATCATTTTTATTACCTTATTATAATATATATATTTTAATTATATATATTTTCTATTTTAGAATATTTATTACCATATTTATTTGGTAGTGTTAATAATATAGGTAAAAAAATATATATTATAATATTTTATTAATATTTAAGAATTTTTTTTTAATTTAATGTGTTCATATTTGAGTTAATTTTCTTTTCTTATTTCTTTTATTCCCCTTTTTTTTTTTTTTTTAAAAAACCTTACGTAATAAAATCATATATATATGTATAATACTTAACAAAAAGAAATTATAAATAAATTAGCTCTAATTTTCTACATATTACTATATTATAGGGATATTTATTTTATTTTATTATATATCAGATTCATTATTTTATTTGATCATTTTATTTTTATTATAAAAATAAATATAAATATATGTTTATTGAGTACAAATACATAAAAAGTTGATATTTTATTTTTATTTATTAATAATTTATTACATTTTATATATTTTGGGGTGTTCTAATTTTTTTTAATAATAAAAATACATTTATATATTTTTTAATTTAAACTAAACTACAGGTAAATAGATAATCATATTAATAAAAAAAAATAATAATAATAATTTATTTTCCATTACATCATATATATTTTTCGTAGCTTTATAAATGTATCCATACATAATTTAATAATATTATTATATCATCTTATATATATAAACAGTTCTTGAATAGTATATAATATATTCACATATATATATATATATATATTAGTTATTAAACCACGTATTAAATTTATATAAACACTTTGCATTTTTTTTTTTTCTCTTCTTATAACTTTTTTATAATAAATAATAACATTTTATATCTAATGTGTATGTGTATATATATATATATATATATATATATGTATAAGGTTTATTTTCCAAAAGTTCCATGTTATTCTCTAAATATTATGTCATCTCAATTTTTTTAATTAGAATATAATAACATAAATATAATTATCTATATAATATATAAAAAGAAAAAGAAAATGTTGAAATTTCACTTTTTTATTCTTAATAATATATAAAAAATAAAAAGATAGGGAAATTTTAAAATTCTAATTAAAATAATAAAGAAAAAAAAATAGAAATAAAGAAAATAATAATAAAGAAAAAGGGATACTATATAAATAATTCATCTAGATAAAATTATTATATATATATATAGATATATATAGAACAATTAAATATTCTTATATTGCTACTCGCTTTTAAACCACATAAGAATTTGTGTACCTTCACAATTTATTTTATTTAAATCATATAATTATATTTGATATGAACTCAAAATTAAATTCATTTTTTCTTTTTTTTCACTTCATAATTTTTGAAGTAATATTTAAAAAAAAAAAAAAAAAAAAAGTTTATTAAGATGTATTTTTTTTACATATATAAAATAAAATATTAGTTTATATATATATATATATATATATATATGTATAATTATAATTATAATTCATATTAAAATTAAAAAAAAAAAAAAAAAAAAAAAAGACAAAAAAATAAATATATATAAAAAAAAAAAATACTAAAACATACAAAAAAAAAAAAAAAAAATTATAATAAGTGTATAAATATATATATATATATATATATATATATATATATTTTTTTTTTTTTTTTTTTTTTCTTGCACAATTAAAATCTTATATGCATATAAACATTTTTAAATATACAATTTTTTATATAAAAAAAATAAAATAAATAAATAAATGATAGGATATAAAATATTACTGTTATATTATTTACTTATTTTTTGTTTTTTTTTTTTTTTGTAATTGTACTTTTTTAATACTTCTAATGAAAAAAATATTCTTTTAATTTTAAAGTATATATTTCTTATTTTCTTTTAAATTACCTAAATTATTTATCCAATTAATTACTTTCTTCAATACTTCTTCATTCCCAGGTTCCATAGTTAAAACATGGTCCATGTCATATAAAGTATGTACTTCTTTATTATCTGATTCTAAAGCTTCATAGAAATTAATTACACCGTTATAATAACAAGCACAATCATCTACCGAATGTACAAAGAGTATAGGAATATCTTTTGGTATATATTTCAGGTCATTATTTAAATTTTTTATAGAATTTAAAATTTGTCGACCAAATTTAATCGTTATCCATTTATCGTGTCTATAAGTATCATAATTAATAAGATCATTTACATATGGAAATTTCTGAAAATTAAAATTTTGTGGTAATCTAAATGTAGGAAAACAAGACGATATTAATTTCGAAAAGGGTACAATAAAATATCTATATTTATATGAACAAGTAGATGCTAATTTTTCAATAGAAATCATTCCTGCTAGGGATATACATCCTTTTATATTATATTTTTTATAATTATATGTTTTTCCTAATATTTCTAAGGTTCTTAAAGCAATATTACCTCCTAATGATAACCCCATTAAATATATTGGTGGTTTCTCATTATTTTCATTATTAATACATGACACATCTATAACTGATGAATCTATAATTGATGAATCTATAATTGATGAATCTATAATTGATGGATCTATAATTGATGGATCTATATTTGATAAATCTATAACTGATGAATCTATAATTGATGGATCTATATTTAATGGATCTAAATTTGATGAATCTATATTTGATCGATCTATATTTGATAAATCTATATATGATGAATCTATAATTGATGTATCTATATATGATGCACCCATATTTGATGAATCTATATATGATGCACACATATTTGATGAATCTATATATGATGCACCCATATTTGACGAATCTATATTTGAAGAATCTATATATGATGCACCCATATTTGATTCATTTTTATATTCTAATGATATATCTTCATTAATTTTCTCAATATATTGAATAACATCATATATTAAATCATCAAAAAAATTTATATTTGCTCTTAAATTTTGCCATCCATCAGATTTTCCATGACCTTGTAAATCTATACCATAAACTGAAAGACCGTTCTTATTTAATTTCTCTATCCAACTATCTTTATATACATAATAATTATCTATATCTTTTAATATTACTTCATCATTACTTACCACTTCTACATTTTGTTTTAAAAATTGTAATCTTACATGAGCATTCAAACCATGTAATAATACAATAATACCCACAGCCTTCTTAACTGTCCATGAATATGTTCTTAATAATAATCCATCCTTATTAAAAAATGAACCTAATCGTGGTGAACCATCTAATCTAGCCTCTGCTTCATTCGGTTCTTCCCATAAATCATTAGCAACCATTATTATAATTTATAATAAAATAAAAATTAAATAAAATAAAAATTAAAATATATACACACACATACATATATACATATATATATATATATATATATATAAGATTTATAAAAATATAAATTTATAATATTATTCAAAATTATTATCAATTAGGAATTTAAGATTTATTCTTATCTCAAAAAAAAAAAAAAAAAAACCAAAAAATAATAAATTTTTATTCATATTAACATTCATATTACATAAAATATAAAAGATAATTAAACCATTAAATAAATTATTTAATATATTTTTTATTATTAAATCATAATATTATATCTATATTTTTATGAAACATATAAATTAAATAATAACCATATAAAATATAATGAAACTTTGAAAAAGTTACATTTACATAAACAAAATAAAAAAAAAAAAAAAAAATTTGTTAATATATATATATAAATATATATTTTTTTTTTTTTTAATGGATTAATCTATTGATTTATTTTATTAAAAAAAAATAAAATATAAAAAAAAAAAAAATATATTATATATATATATATATATATATATATATAATTTATTTTCCTTTTTTTTAATTTATATTAATTTATAAGCTTTAGACTTCTAATATTATTTTATATTAACCATAAATATACATATAATAAATTCATTGAAATAATCTATCATAAATGTATATATAAATATTATCAAATGGTGTAATAAAAATATATATAAAATAAATAAAAAAATTAACAATATAATAAAACAAAATTATAGAATATACATATATATATATATATATATATATTAATTTATGTATCTAAACATACATAAAAAAAAATTTGTATAATATATCATAATACTTTATATTACCTAATCTTAATAAATAAAAATTTTGTACATAAAAATACACTTCTATAAATAAAAAAAAAAAAAGAAAAAAAATAAGAAAACGTCTATGAAGTTACATTATTATATATATATATATATATATATATATTTTTTTTTTATAGCAATAAAATTAATCAATGTTTTTATTCTTATTCTTCTTCTTATTATCATATATAAATATATATATATAAATATGTTATATAGTTAAATAATTAATATTCATAAATTAATGTAACAATAAGAAAAATATTTAAAAAATAATATATTATTTTTATTTTTTATTTTTTTCATTTTTTCTTCTTTTTATATATATATAAAAAGAGTATTTTATTTAAATCCTTATATAAAATACCATTGAATATATATATCATAAGAATATATATTACAGATGTAAAAAAAAAAAAAAAAAAAAAAAAAAAAAAATTTTATATATTATTTATATTTACATGCAATGGTTTTATAATACAGCATACAAAATGCTTATCTATCAATATAATTTATTATGTATATTTATTTTATTTTAATTTAATAATGTAATTTATATTATATTTTTTTATATTAATTATAGCTAATACATATTTTTTAAAACATATATAAATATATATATTTATATATATATATATATATATATATATATATATATATATATATATATTATAAACAAAAAAAAATTTTTTAAAAAAATTTTTTATTTATTATAAGATTTTATATATTATTTTCATATAAATAATTATAATTCTTAAAATACAAAATATAATATATTCAATTATTACCTTTCATTATTTACATAAAATGCTATATTAAATATAAAATAGTACAACAGAAATATATTATAGAACAATTCTTAATAATATAAATTTATATAATAAATAGAACATTCAATGATAAAAAAAAAAAAAAAATAATAATAATAATAAATAAATGTAAAATGAA
Organism: Plasmodium blacklocki (nom. inval.); assembly: GCA_900097035.1. NCBI lineage: Eukaryota > Apicomplexa > Aconoidasida > Haemosporida > Plasmodiidae > Plasmodium > Plasmodium blacklocki (nom. inval.). Next base: position 45,333 of record FMKE01000006.1, read on the forward strand.
AATAAAAAATAGGAATGTAGAATATATATTAAAATAAAATATATTAAAAATTATATATCTAAAAAATACAAAAAAAAAAAATTATAATAACCTTTATAATATATATGTAAATGTAAATAATTTTTTACCCTTTATACATATAAAATGACACAAAATATAATGAACTATAACATAAAAATTACGTATTATATATATGTATATATATATATATATATATATATATATATGTATACTTCCATAATTTTTTTACATTTATATTTTTTTGAATAATTTTTTTCATATATTATCGTAAAAAATACCTTTACTTGACCCATAAATATATATTCCGTAGGTTATAGGATAAATATATGCTAATTCTATAAACTCTTAAGGATCTACAATTATCCTGTCGTTCTATCTATTATAAACAATATAAAATATATTGATAAAAAATACATAAAATAAAAAAACATAGAAAAAAAAGAAAGAAAAAATTATAAACAATAAATTTAAATCATTCATTCTAATAAGAAATTTCTATTTCCACTTTCTTTTTAAAAATATTTATTCTAAATCACATATAAAATATATTTATTTCATTATTAAAAAATAATATATATATATATATATGTATATATATATTTAACATTATAGCAAAACAAAATAATTATTCAAAAAATATATATCGGGTTGTACTTTTTTTCATTCACATTAATAAAAATATATATATACATATGTGTAAATTTATATATTTTTCATATATAAACAATTTATCTTTTGTAATAGAATAAGTCATAAAAAAAAAAATAAAAAAACAACAATCATCATACAATATAGTTATAATTTTAATTTTTCTATTTATCAAAATAGAAATATATCTTTTTAGAATACATATATCCTCAAAGTAATTGACATAAAATATATATCTTCAGGAAAAATATAATCACTCAAAACATTTATTTATTAAAAAAAAAAAAGAACTAAAAAGAAATTAAAGTTCATAATCTTAGTGGAAAAAAAAAAGAAGAAAGAAAAAGAAAAAGAAAACTGACGACTTAATAAACGTACATAAAATTGAATTTTTATATTAATATAATTATTATTTTGTTAAGCCAACTTAAAAACATTTGAGCATTTTTATATACACTATATAATGTAAAAAACACATCCTCAGTCTATTATAATATATAATCAATCATATAATATTCATTAAGTATTTATATTTTCTATTAGTTATATTAAAAACAAGCCTATTTTACTTTTCGTATAAAATTTACCTAATTCAAACTAACTATTTTTTATTATAAAATGAACAAACCTAAGCTTATTCAATTATTAATATATATATATGTTTATATATTACAATCATTTATAATATTATTATATACTAATTCAGGAAGAAAAAGAAAAAAAAAAAAAAAAAAAAAAAAAAAAAAAAACGTGTTATAATATTAATATTATATTCGGTTTTATTCCATATTCATATTTTTTTTTTATATTCATTATATATATAACCATTATATTTATCATATAATTAGTACATATAATATAATATATCTTTTATTTTTTGAATTAATAATTTTAGGAATCTGACATTATTATATAAAAGAACAGTTATTATGTTATTCTAATAAAAGAAAGGAAAAATAACTTTTTCATTTTCTTATAATTATATTGAAATATCATCTAACTATAATATATTTTATATTATAATTATATTAATTTAAAATTAATATGTTTTATTTAATTATATTTTATTTAATATTATAAAAAAAATATATATATAATATATATTTATATTTTTTATGTTAGATATAATTTATTTAGTAGTAAATATACGAAATTCTAAACATGCACAAAAATTTTATAATATTAATTATTATTATAAGTCTTCCAAAGAAACAAAACAAAAATATTTCATTTTTAAATATATTTAATTTATATGTTGTTTCACATACAAAATATGAATATATACTTTTATGTTATATAAAATAAATTAAAAAAATAACAATAAAAAAAAAAAAAAAAAAATTCAATGTACATTATGAATATATATATATATATATATATATATATATATATATATATATATATTATAAAAAAGAAACATTCTATAAATTTACAATATTTTAGTTAAATATAAATTATATATTAACGAGAATAAATTTTAAACATTCACAGAGGATTTGAAATTATAATTTTAAATATTACCTTAGATGATTTATTTATGCACATATAATATATTTACTATATATAATAATTAAAATATTATATATTATAATATAAATTTAATTAACGCTAAAAATATTTATATAATATATATATAGAATATTAGTTTTTTTATTTTTTGTATATATAATTATTATATAAAATTAAATATAACTTTATTATAGGTTTAATCTAGAATGTATATAAAAGATATTCCTTTCAAAACTACTAATATACAGGTAATGAATTCATTAAAAATCAAAAACAAAATAAAATAAAATAAAATAAATATAAGATTGCATGTATATATATACTCTTTGAAATAGATACGTTCATGACTAGAGAATGGTTATATTATAAAACTGTACCTTATTCTTTTTTTTTTTCTCTCTCTCTATATATATATACATATATATATATATATATATATATATATATTTTTACTTATATGAAGATTTATCATATGATATTATTATAATATTATTTATTTTAAATATATAATTATATATATATATATATATATATATATATATATATATATATATATATGTCCTTTCTTATAACATTTTATACCATATTCATTCAAGGAAAAAATAATAAAATAAAAATTCCTACAATCTGATAATATGTAATTCGTTTTAATCCTTTGAAAATATATCTATCGTATAAGAAAGAATGTCATAGTAGAAACATATATATATATATATATATATATATATATATATATATATATATATATATAACACTGATTTTTAATTTTTATTAGTTTTTATATGATGACACAAACAATATATAATAATAATACATTTTTTAATTAAATATATTTTCTTATGAGATTCCTACTCTTATTATAATTATTATTATGTATGCTTATATATATATATATAATATTCTTAATATGTAATAAGGTTAATAATATTTTAATATAATATTTATATATTTGATCTTTAGCTTTTTCTTGTATATCGGAATAAAAAATAGATCTATGTAAATATGCTCATATTTTAAGATATAACAAATTTACTGATAACATAAATATCCTTTTCTTTGTATATTCTAAATATATAAACTGTATGTGTAAAACTAGCATGTTTCAAACATTTACGATATTTTATTTGTACTCTTAATATTATATCTTAAATAGAAAAGCTTAAGAAAAGAATATTATTAATTATAATTATATAAACACATATTCCCTTTTACAAGGTTAAGAAATATAGAGAAAAATAATATAATACCATAAAATTTAGAACATTTTTATTCTTTTAAAATATATAAATAAAATAAAATATATACATATATATATATATATATATTTACTCTATTTATAATTTTTTACAATATTCATTTTGTTATAACATATAAAAAATTTCAATATGAATAATTATATTTATTAAATATATAAAAGAAATAACTAAAACATATATTTAATACATATAATAACAAAATATTTATAATATCCCTTTATAACATGATACCATAATATGATTCATAAAAAAAAAAACAAACAAACAAATACACAGAATATAGATAGTATTTATCAATTTATTTCTTATATTCTACAATATGTAATTTAAATCTCATAATATATATATATATATATATATATATATATATATGTATATATATATGTATATATTATTATGTGTATTCAAATTATTATTATTTTTGTTTTCCCCAATAAATCTATTTAATATAATAAATTTTATTCATGAGCCTATATTTTTCTTTTTAAAAAGTATTTTTATAAATATAAGAGGAGAAAGCAATACGAACATATAAATTATATGAATAATATAAATCTTAACAAATATAATACTCATATAAGATCCCATTAAATAATACGAAGTTATTCAATATATAAATATTTATTATTTTCCTTTATTATGTAACATACCTATATAAATTATTTTTATTTTTTTGTATATAATATTAATTTATAGCGGAGAAAAAAATTTGAAGAAACAAACCATACAAAATAATATTATATAATTTGCAAAATGAGTAGTTTTTAAAAATATAGAATAATTCACAATTTTATTGGACATCAGAACATATATATATATATATATATATATATTAATAAATTTATGCCTAATAATGTATAACATTCAATAAATCTTAATCTTTCTTATAAATGAATTATATCTAATATCAATAGTTACAAACAATGAAGAGTATGAGTTCATTCAAATATATGATATATATATTTTATAAATAAATATAAACATGAATTTTATGACCAATTAAAATAAATAAAACAACAGATATAATATATATGTGTGTTTTTGTGTATACGTTTAGTAATATATATATATATATATGAAGAACAAAATCAGGCAATTTAAAAAATTTAAATGGAAGGAATTATAATTTAAATAAAAAAAAAAAAAAAAATTTATTAATATATATATATATATATATATATTTAGATATATATTAAAAATTATTCCATTTGTTTAGGTGTTAATTTTTCTATTAAATCTTTCCTTATAATTTCTTTTAATTCATTTCTTAATTTGTTGAATTTATTCTTCGTGTCTTTAATAAAGTTCATAAAATCTTCTCGAGTCAATATTTCTTTAGTAGTTAAAGAAAGGAAATTAATATTATTTTCATGTTCTTCATATAAATGATTATTGGTTATATCATAATAGGAATTAAGCCATATATGTGTACATGATTCCATTGATATATTATATTTATTAATTAATTCTTTATATAATAATCTTAAACTATATAACAAATTATGCATCTTCAATTTCTCACTACCTCGAACTTGCATCCATATAGTAAGTATATCAAATTTACTTGGAATATCCAATAAAGAATTCATAATCTCTTCAATTTTTTCATCACTCCATTGTTTGGTTAAATCATAATATTTATCATGTAAAGAAGATAAACCTATACTTTTAAATATATCGTCTAATTCATCTTTAATATTAAATTCATTATATGAATTATAATAATCTGTAATATTATTACTGTTAGATACAGGATCTGTTTGAGTTGAGGCATTTTTTACATTAGTTTTATTTCCACCACTCCTTAAGCAACCGTTTTTTGAGTCTATTAATTCAGACAGCTTTCTTTTATGACCATTGTTACCTTCTTCTACTATATTACAATTACCATTATATATATAAAAATTCTAAAAAAATAAAATAAAAATAAATAAATAAATAAAAGCATATTATATATCTATATCTATCCATATATATATATATATATATATATATATATATATATATATATATATATATATATACTTATATATTTATATATATATATGTTTGTGTTTATGTATGTGTTTGTTTATTCACTCTTAATATTACCAACAAGAATACACATAACAGCCCAAAAACTGATAATCTTGAAGAAGAAGAAAAAAATACACGTGTACTTTTTTCTTTTCTCCTCTCTTTGTTAAAAGGACAAGATTTTCTACAATTAAAAGAATCCTTACCCTCAACACTAATTTTGGTCCTCTGGAATTTTAAACTGGATGCAATCTGATCTTTCATTCTTAAAAATGTCAAAATAAATATAAATATATATACAGTATTTTTATTAATGTAATTTTATTATATTTTTTTATTGTGTATCAAGAGAAAATAAAAATAAATAAAAAAAATAAATAAATAAATATATATATATATATATATATTATACGAAATACTCTAATTTAAGCTTTGGAAGATTTTTAATATAACTCGATAAATATTCCATTAAAAATATTAAATATATATATATAATATATACTTATATATTAAAGATTCACCTTTATTTATTTTTGTCTTTTTTATTAATATTATTTATTTTTACTCGTTAATTCTTATTAAGGATCTTGACTATGAAATTATTTTCTTTTTTCTTTTTTCTTATTTTACTTGTTATGTTAATGAATTTTATTATTTTAAAATAAAAGTATTAATAATATACCTTAGAAATGTTATAATTAATCTTTCTTATTTTTCAAAAAAATAGATTAATTCTTTATATATCAATTAAATGTTCAAATGTTTGATGTCAATATATATTTTACTTCCATATAGAAAATATATATATATATATATATATATATATTATATATATAATTATTTTATCTTTAAAGTTATAATTAAAAGCCAAAAAAAAAGAAAAAAAAATTATGGATTCTACTAATATCATAAAATATATATTTTTTAATTCAATACAATACAGTAATATATATTTATATTTATTTATGTAATTTTTTACACTTATAATTTTTCTTATAAAAAAAAAAAAAAAAAAAAACAAATAATAATAAAATATAATAAATACTTCTTAAATATTATATGTATACAATAATATTATTTTAATTTCATATTTTTAATTGGAAATCAATTGAACTTTTTAATTTCTATATTTCTTACACCTTTTCCAAAAAAAAAAAAAAAAAATAAATAATAAATAAATATTTTCTAAATTTTTAAAAAAATACAATATAATAAAATATTCCAATAAATGAATTAAAAAAAAAAAAATAAGTAAAATATGACATAAATAAATATAAATAATTTTAAAGAATATTTTATATTTTAATAAAATTTAATAATTTCCTATATTAAATACTTGTATTCCGAAAAAAAATATATACATATAACTATATGCTATATGTACATATATTTATTTATATAAATAGTACGTAATATATGTCATAAATTCGCGTATGCATATATAAAATATAAAAATAAGTACAGTAATACTTTTGAAATGAAGCTTTTTTATTTTTTTATTTTTTTTCTTTGAGAATTCACCAAAAAAAAAAAAAAAAAAAAAAATCAAATATAAAATAAAATAAATATACCTTTTTTAAATAATATCATTAATTTTTGAAAATGCTAATTTTACATATAAATAAAAGAAATACATGTTAATTCAATTTATAGTACAAGGGCAATTCTATAAACAATTATAAAATGATACAAATATTGCACATTATATATATATATACATATATATATATATATATATATATATATATATATATATATATATATATATATATTATTAAAATAAAACAAATCAACATATCATATATATATATATACATATAATTTTATAAAAAACATTACATTAAATAAATGATTTTCAAACACGTTTAAGGTATTATATTAATAAAGACTCGAATAATAAAATATATTAACATAGGAATTATTAATATTTCATAAAGATGTATTATAAAAATAAAGTTAACTTTTTAATTATATAAATAAAATGTAGAAACAATATGTATCCCTTTAAATGACCTTTGAAAAAGTTATTTAAAATATATATATATATATATATATATATATATATATATATATATAGTAATACTCATTAGAAAATAAATTATTATAAATATATTTTTTAAAATATTTTCAAAAATAAATTACAGCATAAATTTTTATGAATTTTAACATTAATATAAATATATATATATATATATATATATATATTTATATATATGTATTATGATTTATTTTTTGAAAATATATTAAACGTAAAAATATATAAATATATATAATCATATTGAAATAATGTAAAGAGCATATCTTTTCTTCACCTTCTCATTTTATAAATCAAAAAGTTTAATATATATATATATATGTGTGTGTATGTATGTATGTCGTTTTAATAATATATAATTAATAAATATATAGAATAAAAAAAAAAAAAAAAAAATATAATCTAAAATTTCTACATTTATACATTGATAATATAAACAACATCACAACATATATAAAGAAGGGTTGATATAAAAAAAAAAAAAAAAAATTCTTAATGAAAAAAAAAATTAAGCAAAGTTATCTTTTTTAAAATTAGTGTATTTCTCAAATTAATTTGGTTCCTTTATTTCCCCTATCCAGTAATAAACACAACAATAGTACAGCAACAACAACAACAACAACAACAATAATAATAATAATAATAATAATACGTGTAAATGATAATTTATTTTTTATATATACATTTAATGAATACGTGTCTTCTGTTTATATTTATATTACATTATGTATTTTAAATTCTTTACATTTTTAATATTGTTCTTAATTTTCTTCATTTTATTATTTTTTTTATTTATATTTTTATTTTTATTCTATTTATTTTATTTATACTCATAAAAAAATGTGACATTTTTCAAAATAAAAAAACATTATAGAATTCTAACCCAGCGAAAGGTGGAAAAAGACTTCAACATAGAGCAATTAAAAATACCACAAAAATCCAATAATATGGATCATACAGCATCACAAAAAAATTTAGATAAAAAACAAACTCAAGATAAAGATAACACTAATGATAAGGAACAAATATATACTTCATATAATAATTCATAATTTACACCTGTATATGTTACACATACAAAAAAAATAAATAATTTTTTCATAACCATAAAAAAAATTGATATATATTTTGAAAATTTAATATATAATTTCTTAGAATTTATAAGTGATATTGAGCAAATTCCTTATTATGAATTATATAATAATGAAATAACTCAAAAAAATGCAAGAATATTTATTTATTTTTGAACCTATAATTTCTGTATTTATTTCGGTTTATTATTTGGCAGAAGGATCATACATTATCTCTTTAATAATATCTTTTATATATTCTGTAATTCTTATATATTTTTTAATAAAAATTAGGAATTATGATAAACCACATAATGATTTTTTTACCTTTTCAAATATGTTAAAAGAGTTCATTCAATTTATTAAAAATATACCTAGAAATATATTAAATATGGTATTGTATATACCAAAAAAATTTATAAGGATAATAAATTATTTCAAAACATAATAATGATATATATATATATATATATATATATAATTTTTTCAAAATATAAGCTTTAACGGGAATTCAAACATAACCCTTTCCATTATTTTTTTATAAACATTATTTCATTTATTTATTCATTTATTTTTATATATTTTTCTGTTAAAAAACATATATAATACATATATATATATATATATATATATATATATATATATATATATATATGTGCATATATGACCATGTGTTTATTTATAATATGTAACTAATAAATTTTAAAATTTTTTTACATTTCATTCTTTATTCTTACTATGACTGCCTCCTATGATATCCATTTTTTTTTATTATATTTTTTTTTTTTTTTATTTATTTTTTTTTTTTTTATTTATTTTTTTTTTTTTATTATTTCTTCTAGACATTGATATTTATACATAAAAGCATCCATACAAAATCCATATTCCATTTCCCTTAATAGATTTTATTATTATTTTTTTTATTTTAATATTTCATTTGATCATATTTCCAAAAATATAAATTAATATATATGTTTATATATATATATATATATATATAAAGAGAGAGATATATAAATAGTGTAATATCAAAAAATTTCAACATAATTATTATTTTATAAGAAGGTTTAAGTTATACTTTTTTTCATATACATACTCATTTTTCATCAATAAGTAATACTACTATAGAAAATAATAATAATAATAATAAAGTACATAGAATTATATCTGAAGAAAGTTTAACAGGAATATTTCCCTATGAACAAAATCATACACATGAATTTTCATATGATAAGGATAAAACTTTTTCCATTTATTATTATGATAGTTTGTATATATTTTATTAGGCTCTAACTTAATTTTTATAAATATTTCAATTAATATAATTATATTGAGATAATCATTCTTACAACCCTAAATTCACAACTTAAAATACAAACATATTTATTACATAATAACAACATTCCATTATTAAACCTATCATGTATGAATTTGGAATTAGAATTATGAAAAGGTTTAATAAAGTCAACAATATTATATTAAAAAAATAACACAATTTGTAAGAGGAATAATATGAAATATATTTCACCATGTGGATATAGTATTTACAACCTTGTTAAAATTTATTAGGAAGACATTTTTTTCTCCTTTTTCCTTAGTAATAAATATAAGTATTTTAACATTATCCTATATTATCATATGTTTATTTTCAAAATATATAATAACCATTTAATTTATTCATTTTATAAGAATAATTTGAATTGAAAACTAAAATAGTATTTACTTTGGTCATGAACAGTCATATCATTATAAAATAATTTACAAACATTTGTCTTTTTATTTATCATTTATATATTATACTCTACAAAATAATCTTTTAACAACTCTTTTCTTATAAAATTCTTTTTTTATTTACAAAAAAAAAAAAAAAAAAAAAAAAAAAAAAATACAATGTTTATTTTACAAATAAATAGATTATTTTAAAAGTATATTTTATTAAGTTATAAATATATTTTTATTTCCCTTATATTTGCAAAATTTGTGAAATATATATATATATATATATATATATATAATACAAAAAAAATATATTAGAATGGCATAATAGGATTAATAATAATAATTACAAGCATATATAAATTAGAAATAAATAAAAAATATTTATAAAATGTAAAACAGCTATATAATATAATAAATTAACCAAAAAAATTAAAAAAAATAGAAAAAATAATAAAAATAAAATAAATAGAACTATTACATATGAGAGTTGCACTTTCAGGGAAAATATTATATTTTCTTATTGATCATATGGAAATAAAAATATATATATATATATATATATATATATATATATATATATATATATATATATATATTTATATTCATTTATTTATTTATTTATTAAAAAATAATAAAAAGATCCTCTTATTATTTATTAGACTTTATAATTTATATAATAATAACCATATTATTCATTCTGACATTTTGTCTTTTGAGAATATTCCATTTTAATTAAATATTCCCATGTTTGTAATTGATAATTTTTCCATTTTTCATCACTTTTAATTTTTTCATTCATTATTGTATTCCATTCATCTTGTTCATCAGCATTCAAGGTGTCTATAGGTTCTTTAATTCTTTTTTCTTTTAATTTATTTAAAAAATTCCGAAATTTCCTTTTTTGTTCATTCACATATCCTCTACGAAGCTCATGTAACATATAAGCAACTAAGGCTCTCATTTCATAATACTTTTCATAATTTTCTAGATTTTTGTCATTATCTAATAATTTCTCAAAATATTCAACAGTAACATCCATATAATCATCATGTTCATCTGTCTCTAATATATTCCATTCGTTTCTTAAGTCATATTCATACTTACTAAATTTATCAGGGTAGGATGGAATGTTTCTATTTTTATTTATCTCACTTTCATCATAATCTGTTCTCACACTAAAATTTAACTCGGACAAGTTTCTATCACACTTTGCGATTTTTGGAAAACACCTGCTTCTATTATATAAGATAAAAATTAAACTATAAGAAAAATAAAATAAAATATAAAATTTTAGATAATATATTAAAAAGATATTGTCAATTATGAGACAAATAATTATATAAAATATAATTCTAAAAGGTAATAAAATGAATAAATATATATATATATATATATATATATATTAATATATTGATATATTTTTTATTTCCTCTTAAAATATTTTAAAAACCATATTATAAAGTCAAATATTTTTCTTCTTGTTCTTTTTTTTTTTTCTTTTTTTTTATTTTACCATATGAAATATAACATATGAATTATTTGTCCTATACAATGTTTATTATACGATATTTTAAACAAATTTTCCATTTATTGTTTGTAAGAAAAACAAAAGAAAATTTTTTCAAATTTTGAAATAAGGAAATTATATTTTATATAATATTAAAGAACCTCATGAAATTTTTTATAATTTAAAGAAAAAAAAAATATATATATATATATATATATATATATATATATATATGTTTAAATTTTATTTTATTCCCCAAAAAAAAAAAAAAAAAATTTAATAATAAAAACAAGAATAATTTATTTTCCTATATATAAATATATTTTGTATTCAATACAAATTGGTATTTAAATTTTAATCTACATATATTATTTTATTATTATTTTTTTTTTTTTTTATAAATAAGTTACATTTCATTTTTTATATATTATATATATATATAATAGTTCGTAAAAGGTAGGAAAATTATAAATTTATTTTAATAACTTTATCCTTCTATATATATTCTCTCAATTTGTTTTTAATTAAAGTCCATAAAAATAAAATAAAATAAAATAATAAAAAATGAAATAATTAAAAATTAAATAACAAATAAATTAACATATATATTTAACAAAAAAAAAAAAAAAGGACAAAAAAATAATTAAAAAAAAAAAAAGAAAAAAAAAATATTTTCTACAAGTGTCACATATATTTAAATAAATATATAATATATATATTATAATATTTTCCTCTTCTTCTTCTTTTTTTGAAAAAGATATAACAAAAATATAATATATATAAATATATATATATTTTTTTTTTCCACATATTTTGTAAAATTTACATTCATATTATATTTTTCTTTTTTTTTCTTCGTTTTTATTAATTTACATTTTTAAAAACTAAAAAAAAATCAACCGGAAAAAATGACATAATTTTTTTTAAATATATTCATTTTTTTTTTTCCCTAGCCTCTGTAAATATAATTTTCTTACCATTTGATAAAAAAGTACGGTTATTAAAAAAAAAATAAATAAATAAATAAATAAATAAATAATAATATAAAAATAAAAGAAACATATAATAATATATATCTCTAAATGTAAATATTTATTTATGTATTCATTCAATTACATAATATGTATAATGTTATATATATATATATATATATTTTTTTTTTTTTTTTTATTTTGAAAAAATGGAAAATTAAAATATATAAAATTATATATTTATAAAATAATATATTATTTTCATACATTTGGGGGGCATCCCATTTCATTCAATTTTTGGGACATCTAATATAATATATGTATATATATTAAAAACTGTTTTTATTTAAATTTTAAACTTTCGAAGGAAATATTTTTGTTCAGGAGTACAATTCAAGACGAAAATATTTACATATCTATTATATAAAATAAATAAAAATATCAGTACTATATTTTTTTAATTAATTTATTTTTATTTTTTTTTGGTTTTATATATAAAATACCATATCTTACGCATAGCATTCTTTATTTCTTTTTGTATAAAGGAAAAATATTTTGTACATAAATATAAATAAATCGCAACCGTTTTATTTTATTTTATTTTTTTTTCAAATCAGTTAAAAAAAAAAAAAGAAACTATTATAATTTATATACATATAAAATATTATGTATATGTACATATTATTTCCAAAATGTATCCTCTTATCATTTAAATATATTTATAAGTAAATAAATATAAAAAAATATATGTAAGAATAAGTATTCTTAATTCATGTATTTTTATTATTAATTCATTATTCTCATGATGTTCTTATTTATTTTTTTCTTTTTTATTATTATATATTCTTATATATATTATTAGATTTTCTTATAAATATAAATCTTCAAGGGTCTATAAAAAAGTAAAAATATATTTTCTTACCTATTTTTAATTAAAAGAATGTAGTAATATATATATATAAAAAGATAATATATATTTATATATATATATATATATATATAATATATATAATATAAATCAGTATGAATAAAAAATACTCATAATAAATATATAAAATATTTTTAATTATATATTTAATATATATATTATTTTATTTACAATATAAATAATTATAATATATAATAAGTAAGAACCAAATTTGTAAATATATTTATTTTTATACATATAATTATAAATTAATAAATATATATATATTTGTATTTTTTTTTTATAATTTTATATAAAAACAACAACAAAATTTTGTATATTTTTTTTTAAGTAAAAAAAAAAAAAACAAAAAAAAAAAAGGTAGAAAATATAATTCTATTTCTTTAATAAATAATAATAATATCTCAAAATAATTATATAAACCAACAAAATTCGTTTGTTTTCTTTTTTTATGTTTTCATTTTTTTATACATTTAATTTTAATTTTACTTCTTTTTTTCTGTTTGTTTTTGTTTTTTTTTTTTTTTTACAACCATTATATAATATAATTCTTAGATTTATGCAAAAATAAAATATATGTAATAAAGTATAATAATATGTTTTATATGTTTTGTTTTTGTATTTTTTTTCTTCAAAGAGAAATATAATAAAACAAATATATTACATTATATTATTTAATACAAAGTGGGCTCACATTTTGTTTTCGTTTTCTTTTTTATTTTTGTTTTTGGGTATATATTTTTCTTAAGTAAAAATTAAAAGTAATATTAAAATAAAATCAATATAAAAAAATGGAAACCCATAAATATAATAATATGTTGTCAAAAGTAGGAACGAAACAATTTATATACATTCTTTTTTTCATTTGGTAATAAAAAAATAATAATAATAAAAGAAAATAATAATAATAAATAAATAAATATAATATTAAATATATATCTATATATACTTCAAAATAATTATGTATCAACATTCTTTTTAATTTCTCGAACAAATTTAAAATGAATGATTCATATTAGTAGAAAAAAATTAATTAAAAAAAAAAAATTTTCAGTTTTATGTCTCATATACTTTAAATTATATATTCATTTATGTTTTAACATATAAACATATATATATATATATATATATATATATATATATATATATATATATATATATTTATATATATTTATATATATTTATTTATTTATTTAATTTCTCTTTCTATAGCTTATATCTTAATACGTTCAACTATCAATATACCACCTCATACGTAGGGAACTGTTTCAGGAACTTATCTGAACCAGTTGTAGAAGAAGAACAAAATTTAAGAAAAACACATGTACAGTCATCACCTCTGGAAGAAACAACTTCACCAGCAACATTTTTACAAGAATCACACGAACAACAACTAACTGCATCATCATTAGATGTAGAACTAACACAATCACACCAAGTAAGTAATAAAATTTACAACTTACCTGTACCATCCGGAGAAGGTACAATATCAAATGAATTTAAAACGCAACCTAAAAGTGCATATGAAAAAAAATTAATAGAAGAATGGCAACACCTAAATATGTTTGAACATTCTAATTGGGTAAATATAACAGTACAAAGTTGTCAAGTTTTAGTACAAGGAATAACATCATTAGATGATTATGATGCTAAATTTAAAAGTTGGTCTGCTATGGTAGAACTGTTAGGAGAATTCCGTATTGCATTATTTAACGAAAGTAATAATATTTTCGAAGCACTATTAAATGAATTAAGAGAAGCAAGAAAAGAAAAACCAAATGAACACTTAACACCAGAAGAAGAAGAAAAATGGGAATTTATAAAACAAAATAAACTAGAAAAAGATATTGAATGGAAAATTTATCAAATATTAACATGGAAATATTGGAATCTAAAAGAATTCCCAGGTGTTGATATACCTGATCCTAGTGTGCCTCCTCTAGATTTTGATTCCACATATGATATTCTTGGGGACATTCTTGAAGATGGAGAAGAAGATGGAGAAGAAGATGAAGAAGAAGATGAAGAAGAATTTGAAGACTAAGGTGATCAAAATATAAATTCACTATAAAAAAAAATAAAATAAATAAAAATAAATAAATAAATAAATAAATAACGTCTTATAAAAATAAATATTACATAAAATTTTTCATTTAAATATTCAATTTTCATGATTAATGAAATTATTCATACAAAAAAAAAAAAAATAAATAAAAAAAAATAAAAAAAAAAAAAAAAAAAAAAAACATAAAAAAAAATATATAGTTATAAAAACAGATATTATATATATAATATATAAAAAAAACATCCCTATAATATATACCAAAAAAAAAAAAAAAAAAAAAATCATACCATCTTATAATTTGTTAAAAATTATTAAAAAGTGTAAATTTTGTGTAGTTTACTTTTGTTTTTGTTTTTGTTTTCTTGAAATTTGTATTATTTATTTTATTTATATATTCTCATTATGTAATCATATTTCACATTCTATATTTTATTTTTAATATTAATTAAATAGAAAGAACAAAAAGTTACATATTTATAAGATATAATTCAAATACATAAAATGTTTTCCCAATTTTAATATAAAATAATGTTATGACATTTTATGGGATTTTTTTCATATATTCTAAAATATATATAAAGCTACATATTATTTAATTGTGATGTTATATGTAACCATATATATATATATATATATATATATATATATATATATATATATATATATATACATACATATATACATATGAACGTATATTTATTTTATTTGCTCAATTTGCTTCTTTATATAATTAAAACATTCATATATTTTTTTCTTTTTTCTTCTTTTTTTTTCTTTTTTTTTTCTTTCCCTTTTAATACTTGATGTATTTATTATATGTCCTTATTCATTTCATCCTACATAGGCATAAATAAAATTTTGTCATTTCTATATTTATAACTTTAATATAATCTCAAAAAGGAAAAAAATAAACAATATAAAATACATTTATTATAAATATATATATATATATATATATATATATATATATATATATTATAAAGCTTCTGCAATGGAGTTTACTTTTTTAAAATATATAATATTTTAAAATTTTTATAAACAAAAAAAAAAAAAAAAAAAAGAGAAAACACTTTCTTTGTTTCCTTATTTTCCATATAGGTATATTTTATTTATATTATTGTCCATTAAACTATAATATATTTATTAATAAAATTATTTTAAATATTCAACAAAATTTAAATTATATTATATATATATATATATATATATATATATAGAACAAAAAAAAAAAAATAAATAAATAAAATAAAATATATAGTTGAAATATTAAAAATGTAGGATAAATTCTCTTATTATGAAAATGAAATATCTCTTAGTAACGATATATTTTATTAAAATATTTGAACAAAATATATTTATAACTACATATTTTAATTTAAATAAATAAATAAATATATATATATATATATATAACATATTCATATTTATATTATTTTATAGAAAGATTTCTTTTCCACAGAATTCCCATATATTATATAATAAAATGATATATATATAATTATATATATATATATATCATTACTATTAATTTCATATCCTCTTAAGCTTTTAAGCTGCTTATAATCTAGGGAATATATATATTTTTCTTTAACATGGCTCAAATTCCTCAATATATTAATTTTTCATGTATATAATAATTTTATTAATATATAGAAGAAAATCATAATAATATTTCCTTGTACATATAATAATTCTTTTTTCTTTTGCTTTTTCTTTTTCCGGCTTATATATATGAAATTAATATATATATATATATATATATATTCTTACTGTGCATAAAATTTTGAATTATTTGCGTATAATATATATAAGGAAAATAGAAAAATATATATATTATATATATATAATATATATATACAAAAATATTAAAAGAAATATAGGAAAAAAAATTGCACAACGTTTTCATAATATATAAAAAAATAGTTTATTTTAATTTTTTTTTTTTTTTTTTTATCGTTGCTAAAATAATGTCATATATTAAAATTAAACGTATTAACAAAAAAAGAAAAAAATTAAATAAAATAAGAGATAATTCATTTGTATTTCTAAAATCTATATTATTATATAATATTATGTAAAAAAATATTATAAGTTCAAATTTTGTTATACGTAATATTTAAATAATTATTTTATTATATTTTTATATTGAACATGAATTCATGATGATTATATAATAGAAAAATAAATTTGAATAAAATCATAATAGGCATATATATATATATATATATATATATATATATATATATATCTTTTTATTATTCATATAATATAATATTCACTATATCAATATATTTTAAGATTATTTGTTTTTGTTATTTTTATTTATTTTAGAGGTGTAAAATAATTTTTTCATAATCTTGTGAAAAAATTATTTTAATTTAAATAATATTTTATTTAATATATTTTTTTTTTTTTTTTCTAAATACATATATAAAATTACACACCATATATTTATATTATTCTATATTAATATATAGTTTGAATATATATATATATATATATATATATATATATATATATATATATGTATATATTAATTTTACATATATTTTTTTTTTCTTTGTGTATATTTCTATAAATGAAGAAAAAAAAAATAATTAGATAATAATATTTGTTCCTTTTTTACAAGTTCTATATATATATTTCTTTTTTCCAACATATATAATTAAGAATATATAGTATTTTTGTTGTATTTTCATTTTCTATCATAAAAAAAAAAAAAAAAATTAATTATAAATTGATATATATCAATATATATATATATATATATATATATATATATATATATATATATATATCTAATATATATTTTTTATATTATTTTGTTATTGTTTTTGTTTATATATATATTTATTTATTATGATAAAATTTTAATTTCCCCTATTAAGGTATTTAATATATTAAAAAGTGATACTACTTTTAAAAATAATACATCACTTAAATATACAAAAAATAAAATGTCCGTTTTTCCATTCTGTTCATCAAATCCACAATACAATAGTAAACATATGTTAACTCTTATTTTAAAAATATTAGTTGTGTCTCTTTCAATATGGAAATTGAGTAATTCCGACGATATCAGGTATATTTATATGGAAAATATAAATGTAGAATTTTAATATGACACATATTATGAAGACCTATCATTTTTTTTTATATCCCCTCCCCCCCAAAAAATATAGAAATATATATATATATATATATATATATATATATGTATGTATTTTTTTTTTATATTTATATGTATATTCATACATATTTTCCTAATCCTTTATGTATATATTTTCATTTCTTCTTATGTGTAGACAACTTGACAGCTTTTCTGCCACACAAAAAAATATTTTATCTCATGATATGCTTATCATAAGAAATCAGAGAATTTTAGCTGAACAACATGACGAAAATGCTTGGAGAAATGAATTTACTGTTGTTCTTAATGTTAAAAATATTCCAGAAGATCAGCAATTAGGAGAACAGCAAGAACCCGAATATATTAATGAACTTAATGATTTATGTAAAAAGGCAACGGAATATTGGAAAAATATCATAAAGAATATGGAAGAAGAATATAATGAATTTACAAAATATATGGATGAAAATTGGGCTAAGGATATCTGGAGTCGTGAATGGGTAAAATATTTAAGAAGAGTTTATGGGCATATTTCAGCTGATATAAATGATCCTAGTCTTACTTTAGTTGATAAAGAATATATTGTAAATATATGGTTAACTTGGACCAAGAAGGATTTCCAATTTTTCTTAGAATATACTAAGGAAACATGGGAAGACCACGAAGAAATAACTAATTAGATATTTTATACAAAAAAATAAAAAATAAAATAATATATGATATATAACATATATATATATATATTATATATCATATATATGTGTGTGCTTATATTTTGAACAGAAACTATAAAACCATGTCGTTTTTTCTAGAAAAAAACATCGCATTTTTATATATATATATATGTGTATGTCCTTTTTTTTTCATATTCTTCATTTTTTTTTCTTTTTCTTTTCTATATAAACTAAAAATACCATATTCAGAAATTCAAATCCTTTTACATTTCATTTTCATAAATATATGATCTTATATGTGTTTTGTAGAATTACTCAAATGAATAATTCAAATCAAAAGTTTACAATTTTATATAATATTATAATATACAATATGTAACTACAAAATATGACTGACCATATTAAAAAAAAAAACGAAAAAATACAAACGTGAAGGTATATATATATATATATATATATATATATAATTATTAATAGTTTTTTACGTTCAATTTTATTTCCTTTTATTTTATCTTTTCCATATAACATGGAAATGTTCAAGACTTTTTATATAATTATAAATGATGTATAAAAATTATTTTTCTTTTCACATCTTAAAATATTTTATATTATATGCATATTAAAAAAAAATAAAAATATATATATATATATATATATATTAAGAAAATTATAAACAAAAGAAACATATATACATATATATAATAATACATAGAGAGAAAAAAAAAATTATGATGCTATTATACCCGATGATAATAAAGGGCTATATGTAAAATAAGAGAGCCCTAACAAAACAAGTCCTAATGCAAAAAAGTAATATATATATATATATATATATATATATTTGATATACCACAAAATATAAAGTTGTGTACTCCTATTTAAATTTATTATCATGGTTGTACACTTATAGAAATTTTATTTTAAATAAAAATCCTCAAAATGATATATGAATGTTATATAATTGTTCCAATAAAAAAAAAAAAAAAAACATCAAACAAAATATTAAACATATATATATATATATATATATATAATATTTTTAAATGTATCTGTATTTTATATACTCCTTACTTCAATATAAGAATACAATGTATTCTCTAATAAAACATTTTTACAATTTCATTTTCTTCATTTTTGTGTTATTACGAATTGAATCCTCCTCGAATACTATCTTCATAAAATCTCAAAGAAAAAAAAAAAAAAGCATATATTTATTTCTGTACCCATAATGGTTGCATGTCAAAAAGGATACAAAAAAAAAAAACAAAAAAAAAAAAAAAAATATTTTTATTACTAAAATATATTAACATTCATATAATATAAAAATATATATATATATATATATTATCATTTAAATTTTATATAATATTTAAAAAAAAAATAATTATAAAATAAATTCTTTCTCAATTATAAATATACCTTTTTTCTTATATTTTTTATTTTAAACCCACACATTTAACTATAAGTATATAATAATTTTCCTATTATATTGTTATAAATATAAATTATAAAATCCATAAAACTATAAAAATTTTTAAAATAAATAAAAATATTAAATAAGTTTAATACATATATATCTCAAAATCGAAATAAAGTATATATATAACAAATCATCAAAAAAAAAAGAAAAAAAAAAAAAAAAATTATTTACATTTTTTAATATTAAAAAATATTTCTGGGAAAAGTATTTCCTTATTTATTTTAAAAAAAAAGAAATAAAAAAAAAAAAAAGAATTCTTATCGAATTGTATAGCAAGCTTATATTATTATCCCTTTCATGTAAAATACACCATTAAAGAAAAAATATATAATAAACCATAAAAAAAAATAAAGAATATATAAATATATATTAATATGTGATTAAATAAATAAAAATGATACATACAAGTATATATATATATATATATATATATATATTTATATATATATATTTTTTCGTATTAAAACTTCTTAATATATATATCTATATATATTTATACTACAGTTGATTTTGTAGAACACTTCTATAAAAATGAGGATTTTAAAAGTATTAACCCTTTTAGTATTTCTATTGTGCATCAATGTTTTCTCACCATGTTACACAAAGAATGGATTCCTTTCTAGGATTAAAAACAGATTTACTATGTTTGAGAAAAAAATGAAGAATAAGGAAAACAAGAAAAAACTTCTTATATCTGCATCAATTATAGGATTAGCTATTCTAACTAATCTATTAGCTGGCGTTGCTTACTACAATTACAGGAAAAACCAAAGAAATGAGGATCTTGAATTTCCTCTAGAAGAATCAAGAAGAAGAGCAAAAGCAACTAAAGAAATAATTGATGACATTTATATTAAATCGGAAAAACAAATGGCAAGAAATTTTAGAATGGGAAATGAAATAATACCAAGATTAAAAGAAGTTATGACATCTATTGAAAATGAAGGTCAGAAAAAAAATTTATATCTTACTCAAGATGATATAGCTGATATGTCTTATTTCATATTTAAAAATTTATTCCATCTTTCCGAAACATGGAAAAAAAATCCCACCTCAATTCCAATAGATTAATCATTCTATTCAAAAAATAAAAAAAAAAAAAATGTGATATTATATAATGTGGTCCACGGCATATACATATATGGACATATATATAATAACCAAATATATATATATATTATTATTATTATTATTATTATTATTATTATTATTATTCTTAATTAATTTCGACTTTTCTATTACTATATGTGTGTCTTGTAATTAATATAATAATATATAAATAATTTTATTTCTCATCATCATTACTGTTATTTTATAAAATTTGTATATTTCATATATTTCTATCAATTCATAAATGTTCGTATTTTTTGTTATATAATATTAAAACGAATTTTTTCTTCGATAACAAAAAAAAAAAAAAAAAAAAAAAAAAAAAAAAAATATATATATATATATATATATATATTATTAAATATAATATTTATATATTTATAAATATTATAATTTTATAAGTATATTTTAATGAAAATATATAAATATATAAATTTAGGAAATTAATTTTAGCCTTTATCCTATAATATTTTATATATATATATATATATATATATTTATATATATAAAATAATATTTAGGTAATATTAATTTTTTCCTATTTTCTTCTCGTATTATATATGATAATAAGCATTAAATAAAAAAGAAATATAAAAATAACAAAATATATATTTTTTCTTTTCATTATATATGGAAAAAAATACAATTTTTTTTTTTTATTCAAATATTCTTTTATATAATATATATATATATATATTTATTTATTTATTTATTTATTTTCTTTTTTATTGCATCTTCTACCCCTATGAACGATCTTATAACGACATATATAATAGATATATTTAGTTATAATAATAATATAAATATATAACCAGAAATTTATGGTTAAACAGTACATATATAAAAAAAATAATAATAATAATATATAAGAGGAGAAATACTTTTTTTTTTTTTTATTATTATAATAAAAATTTATTTCTTTTTTTCCTCATTTTTTACATAGTATTATTCTATTATTTTTATATGAATATACTATAAATAGATAAATGTATTTATATATAAAAAATAAATAAATAAATAAATATTTGATAAAAATACACAACATATATTTTGTTATATTATATAATAATAATATTTATTTATGTTACCCACTATGCGCACAAAAAAAAAAAATAAAATAAAAAATAAATAAATAAATAAATAAATAAATAAAATAAAAGTATTATTAATTAAAAAAAATATGTAAAATTAAATAAAATAATAAATTAGAAAAATTAGAAAAATTAGAAAAATTAGAAAAATTAGAAAAATTAGAAAAATTAGAAAAATTCAAATATTAAAAAAAAGAAAAAGAAAAGAAAAAAAAAAAAAAAAAAAAAAAAATTAATTTGTAATTCTTTTAACTAATTATTTTTCATGTATTTTATTTTTCTGTAGTTAAAATTTCCATTAGTTATTCTATATCTATATAAAAACAATAAAATAATTTTTTTTTTTATTATATTTTCAAACTAACATATAATATATATATAATAAAATTATATGAAAACATATTTCCTAATAGAAAAAAAAAAAAAAAAAAAAAAAAAAGGAAAAAATATATAATATATAAATTAATATTTTTAAAGCAACATATATTGTTATATAAACCGTTTTAAATTAATATATCTGTATATATATATATATATTTAATTATTTTATTTTTTTTTTTATATATAGAATAATTTTTCATTAACCATAATATGCTATAATTGTATATATTAATAAAGGGGCAAAATATAATAATTTTTGTGATATATATAAATATATATATATATATATATATATATATATATATATTATAATAATAAAATGAATATATAAATAAATAAATAAATAAGCTCACTTTTATGATACATTATACATATTTACAGTTTTTTTTTTTATAACACAAATTTATGAATATGAATTTAGTTGATATTTTTAGTACTGGTAAAGAGTCTTTGTTATCTTTAAAGGATACTTTAGCAAATAGTTATTTTTCTCCACTGAAACCATGTGAAGGCATTGAGTGTTTACCACAAGTATTATTTTTGTACCTTATATTTCTTTTATTATGTACTGGAATGTTTATTCATAATAAGAATAAGGTAAACAATCTTTATTTTTATTGAATATAATATGTATACTAGGAAAACATATACACATGTAATTATATTATATATATATATATATATCCATATATATATTTTTTTTTTTTTTTTTAAATATTTTTAGCTTAAAAAAAAACAGAGGTTAACACATATGAATAATCCATATAATGTAAATTATTCAGGATGCGCAGAACAATATGATGACGAAGAACATCAGGAATATTATCATGAAGAATCTCATAATTGTGGACAAAATTCAAATGCACATAATGAATATTCTCAACATAACCATTCACAAAACGATGTACATAAGTCAAATGTAGAAAATCAAAAAGTACCTGTTGCACAAGGGTCACACCATAAAGGTGCAGCATTCAACGCATAAATATATAGAAATGAAGAAACAATAAGAAAAAAAAAAAAATGAAAAAAATAAAAAGATATAATTAATTTTTATTGTATATATAAAAAATATATCATCCATAGTATTGTACAGAATTATTAATGCAGTATTTGTCTAAATGATGTATTTGTATACAAATATATTTTCCTATATTTATATATATATATTAGAAGGGTCATAATAAAAAAAAGAAAAAAAAAAATTTCCCCTTTTTTATTTTTCTTAATATATTATTTTTTTAGACATTTTCTACCTCTTTTCAAAAAAAATTAAAAAATATTAATATTGATATATAGAATATAAGAGAGAAAATACCTTTCTAAGAATTATATGTATATATATATATATATATATATATGTGTTTATATTTGTATTTTTTTTTTTTTTTTTCATTCATTTATATATATGTTTAATTTTATATTTATTTATTTTATTATTTTATTTTTTCAATTATTTGTAATGCATATTGTATATAGTAGTGTTTTTTATTTTTTTTTTTTTTTTTATATTTCCTCTTAAATAGAGTGCATTATATATATTAATATATTATTAGTTAATAGTTCATGTTATCATAACTTCCTATTTTTAAGAATTCATATTAAATTTTTATGTAAAATTAAAATATAAGATATTATTTTAATATAGTAATTTTTCATGTTATATTATAATTAATAAAATTATACTTATATATATATATTATATGTAGATTATATATATAGACAAAGGATTTTTTTTTATTTTATTACATTTTATTTATTTACATGTTTTTTCATTGTTAATTTATATTTTAAGCTTTTTTTTTTTTTTTTTTTTTTTATATATAGTGTTCAGCCATCATACTGAATCAACTTTTTTATATAATATTTAATTAATTTTATCTCATCTTTGTATTAGTGAATACAAAATTATTACAATAAACATGAATATAATTATTTTCCTATTGATTTTATTTTATTTCTTTTTTTTTTTAAATACTTATATATTTATAAGACCATCGTATAATTATTTTTTTGTTTCTATATCATCAAGGAAAATCAGATAGTAGTAAATTTATATCAAACTTTCTTCAAATATAATATTTTATATAATAAAAATATATATATCAAATATCTAAAGGGAATACATACTAAAAAGATTATTATGTTTTGTGTATGCGTCAACATAAAATATAACTTTATTTTAAGTTCGATTCATTTTTTATATTATTTTTCATTTACATGAAGACTATTTTATTTATTCCATCCTATTATAAAAATATTTTTTTATATCACACATATAAATATATATATATATATATAAACATAAAATAAAAATATATATATTTAATAGAAAATTATATATTTACCATCCACCGATTTATTTATAAACAGCCAAAAAAAACGAAAACAAAAATTAAGTATTTCAAAATAATAAATAAAACACAACTTTATATAAAATATGTGATATTTTATTTGTATATAATAAAAATGAGAAAAAAATATATATACAATATAATATTATATAATATAATATTTATATGTGCATTAAAATATAATACGCTTTTTTTTCCTTAAAAATATAATTAATACCCAATTAAATTTCATATATTATATTTTTTTCATTAGTATTCCTTTTTATTTTAATCCATTTTTTTTTTTTTTTTCTTTGTTGTAATTGATAGGAAAAAATAAAATAAAATAAAATAAAATAATAACAAAAAGTAAGAGTTTAAAAAAAAATGTTCATACATATATATATCAATATATCAATATATATATATATATATATATAATATTAAACACATAAAGGACGATGAACTATTTTTTTATTTCTTTTTTTTTTTTTTTTTTTTTTTTTTTTGAATTTCCTAATTCGTATTAATCTAATTATACATACATATAATATTTTTATATTATATTTATATATTTTATGATATATATATAATATATTATTGATTTGTTTATTTCATTTTATTCTTTTCTTGTGCTTTTAATATTTTTGTTTTCCTCTTTTTATCCCACTTTATTTATTTATAAAAATATGTTAATAAATGAACATAAATCTTTTTTAATTTTAAAATTACATACAACCCATATGAGATATGGGTTGGCCTATTTAGTATTCATCATAATATAAAAACAAAAAAAAAACATTACTAATGTAAGGGAAATTTAAAACATATATATATGTAAATTTTAATTTATTAAAATATACTTTTTACAATGCTCTCATTTTTTATTCAACAAGGGGAAAAAAAAAAAAATCCGAATTTTTATATATAATTTTATGGGAATAATAAATACAAAAATAATTCACTTAAATTATTAATATAAAATACTTTTCTCTTTTATAAATAAATAAATAAATATATATATATATAATATATTATAATAAGTATCAAAATATAAATATATTAATAATATATTTATACATAATTCTCTTTTCCCACTTATATTTAAATAATAAAACAAAAATTTACATATTTAAATTATGAAAAAAATATATGCATGTAAAATAAATTACTTTTAAAAAATCAAAAAAGCATATAAATAATATATATAATATTGTATAAATTAAAAAACATGAAAGGAATATATAAAAAAATATAATTTATACATACATATTTATGGATATTATGTATATGTAAAATAAAATTATTATATTTTAGATGGTTATTTATGAATATATTTTATATGTATATATTAAATATATATATATATATATAATATATATATAAATATATATATATTTATAATATAATTTACTGTATACTTATATATATTTATAGTTATTATTATTTTCATTTTTTTATAATCCAAATATAATTAATTTACAAAACAACATATAAAACCAAATAAAATATACAAATGGGGAAAAAAACACCCCAAAAAAAAAAAAAAAAAAAAATAAATAAATAACAAAAATAAAATAAATACTGTATATATTTTTTTATTAACTATATTTATAATATTAAATTATATATTAAATATATATATATATATATATAATCCTTTTGAAATAATAATACAATTTAACAAAGAAAAAAAAAAAAAAAAAAAAAAAAAAGAGCATACATATGTTTTTTTTTATCTGTTTAGAATAGGGAAAAAAATAAAAAATAATAATAATATATATATATATATATAAATTATATGATAATTATTGTTGTTTATATTGTATTCATTTTGATAATTAAAAAATATATTAATATATTTTTATATATAATATTTTTAATAGTTTTTTCCGTTAAAAAAAAAAAAAATTTAATTATTCTTTCTATATATATATAAAAATACCATATATAATATTAATATATATAATATATTTATTATTTATATATATCTTCCAACAACTTCATTATTATTATATATAAATTTTAATGTTGTTTTTTTGATATCTTTATAAATTTTTTTTAACAAAAGAACAATAGTTTTTATTTTTTATATTGATGATTTAACTTTATTTTTTATAAAAAAAAAAAATAAAAAAAAATAAAAATAAATATAATATTTTTTTGTAAAAATTTATATTTTCTTAAATGTTGTTATATCATTTTAGAATTATATAAATTATGAATTAAAAACAACAAGGGAGAAAAAGAGAATACGTATTTTATATATTTTATAAAATAATAAAAAAAAAAAAAAAAAAAAATATATATATATATATTATATATATAATATTTTTTGTACTACTTTTGGAAGCAAACAAAATTTAAATACATAATAATATATTATATTAAAAAGAAAAAAAACGTATTTCTTTTTTTGTAAGAAATTAATAGAATAGTCATTTGTATTTATTTTAGAAATATAATTCAAATTTAAAGGACATAATATATTTTTTTTTTTTTTTTATTACATTATAATATAATAATAATAATAATAATAATAATACATCTTATATATATATATATATATTTACATATTTTATTTTTTTATTCTAATTTACATTTGTATGTTTCAAGTATAATTATATTTTGTACATGTATTTTTAAATAGAACTGTATATAATAATTTTATATATAGAAACATTTATTTTATCTAAAAAAAAAAATAATAAATAAATAAAATAAAAATAAAAAATGAATGAATGAATGAATATGAATGAATGAATTTGAGTATACTATTTATAAATATAATTAGTAAATTTCCTATTTTATTTTTTCTACATATATTTATTTATGTATGTTATATAAATATATATTTTATATATAGTACTTATATATATATATATATATTTCGATTTTATAAAATACTAAAATTTTCTTGTATTCTTTTTTTTTTTTTTTTTTTTTTTTTTTTGCACGTTCTTTTACGTATTATATATATATATTATATATATATTTTTTTTTTTTTTTACAAATTGTTTTGTTATATAAAATATATATCCATATATATTTACTATTATTTTTATTTTGTATTATTTTTTTTTTTTTTGGTGTTTGTTTTTATTTAATTTTTTTTTTTTTATTATTAAAAAAAGATATTATTGTATATTTCATTCATATAATATTATTAGAATAAGAAAGAAAAAAAAAGAAAAACAAAAATAATAAAGAAAAATTAAAAAAAAAATAAAAGTTCTTACAACATATATAATATATATATATATATATAAATGTAGTTGCTTTTTTTTCTATTTTTTTAAAATATCATTCTATATCTAATATATAAATATATACATATTTATAATATAAACCTCACTTGTCATCCCCCCTTTTATTTGTTTTGATATTCGTAATATATATGCTATACATATATTATACGAAAAATTATGTTTAAAAATTAATATATATAGAATATACAAAAAAAAATATTATTGAAAAATGGCTGGTTATAGTAGTAATGAAGAGGAACCTCCAAAGGAAGAAAAGAAAATCACTAGATTAGAAGATATGCAAAACCCATTTGATTATAAAAGATTTTTTCGTAAGTACACAATCTTTGCTCCCTTTATTCTTGTGTACTTTACCATAATGTTTTTTATTAATTCGACTCTGGAAAATGGTACAGTGGTAGGAACAAAAAATATGAGGAAAAAAATAAAATAAAATAAAAATAAAAATAAAATAAAAATAACATATTAATAATAATATATATATATTTATTTATTTATATTTACATACATTATTACATATATGTATATATATATATATATATATATATATTTTTTTTTTTTTTTTTTTTTTTTTTTTTTCCATTTATAACCTTTAGTTATTAAATGCTATAAAGGAGAATGCCAACTCGAAACTTCCTGCTTTACTATGGAATAAAATAAGAGGGAAAGGAAATGAAAACGAAGTAAAATATGAAGATAAGAAAATGATAGAAGGCAAAAAATTTGACAGTGGAGATGAATACAATAAATATAAAAGAAGAAAAGTAGACAATCAAGAAGATGATTATCATGTAAATGAATATGGAAATCCAAAACTCGGTGCTCCATACAAGAGTGAAGAAGAACTTGCAGAACAACGAAATTATTATGATGAGCATCATGGATATGATTATTATGGAAATTATGATTATGAATACAATAACGAATATCATGGAAAACGTAAAATAGAAAATTATAAAGAAAATCTACAAAAGGAACAAAAAGAAGAAAAACACCAAGAAGAAGAAGATGAAGAAGAAAAAAAAGAAAGAGAAGCAAAAAAAAAAGAAGAAGAATTAGAAAAAAGAAAACAACAACATGAAGAAGAAATAAGAAAAGCTAAAGAAACACAACAAGCTTTACATAAAAAATTACAAGAACAATTACAACGATTAAAAGAACAAGAAAAAAATAAAGTGGAACACCAAAAGTTAATACATAAAATCAAAACACAAGGTGATGTAAATCCAGTAGTACAAAGAGTACTTAACAAGTATCATCAAAAAGAAAGAGATGAAGAACAACAAATACTTAGAATAAGAGACTTACAAGTACAGTTACGTCATATTCAACAAAAAATTCAAAGTCTCAAATCTAGTAATAATGGCCAACCAAAAACAAAAGAAGATTATTTACTATTAAAAGATTTGCAAAAAGAATATTATGATAAAGAACAGGATGAACAAAATATGATAGAACACTTAGAACACTTACAAGGAGAAATGCAATACTTATATGAAGAATTACAAATTGTATATGATGAAAACCAAGAAAAAACAGTTCAAGCGAACGATGAACAACATGAATTGAAACCACAAGCTGAAAAAGATGCATCAAAAGTAGCAACAAATGAACAATCAAAAGAACTAAAAACTCAAGCTGAAAAAGATGCATTAAAAGCAACCAACACAAATGAACACACACAAGAAGTAAAAACACAAGCTGAAAAAGATGCATTGAAATTAACAGAAACAAATGAACAATCAAAAGAACTAAAAACTCAAGCTGAAAAAGATGCATTAAAAGCAACCAACACAAATGAACACACACAAGAAGTAAAAACACAGGCTGAAAAAGATGCATTA
Source organism: Plasmodium blacklocki (nom. inval.) (assembly GCA_900097035.1). Classification (NCBI taxonomy): domain Eukaryota; phylum Apicomplexa; class Aconoidasida; order Haemosporida; family Plasmodiidae; genus Plasmodium; species Plasmodium blacklocki (nom. inval.). The sequence goes on from FMKE01000006.1 coordinate 76,390, forward strand.
AAAGCAACCAACACAAATGAACACACACAAGAAGTAAAAACACAGGCTGAAAAAGATGCATTAAAAGCAACCAACACAAATGAACACACACAAGAAGTAAAAACACAAGCTGAAAAAGATGCATTGAAATTAACAGAAACAAAAGATCAAACAAAAGAAGTAAAAACACAAGCTGAAAAAGACGCATTAGCAAAAAAAGAAAATCAAAATGGAGAATTATTAACTCAAGCTGAAAAAGATGCATTGAAATTAACAGAAACAAATGATCAAACAAAAGAAGTAAAAACACAAGCTGAAAAAGATGCATCAAAAGTAACAACAACAAATGATCATACAAAAGAAGTAAAAACACAAGCTGAAAAAGACGCATTAGCAAAAAAAGAAAATCAAAATGGAGAATTACTTACTCAAGCTGAAAAAGATGCATTATCAAAAAAAGAATCTGAAGCTTCAAAAGGTTTATCAACATCATATAAAAACACAATGGAAAACCAATTACATGGAGAAGCACAATCAGAAGTAAAACCACAATGGCAAAAAGACTATTGGAAATCAAAAAATGAGTCGCAAACAGAAACAAATAATACATGGCAAAAAGATTCATGGAAAAAAAAAACAGAAGAACCACAAAATACAGAAACTCAACAAGAAGTAAAATCGCCATATGAAAAATATTCATATAATAAAGAAACTAAACCACAAAATGATAAATACACATTAAACAAAGAAGCAAAACCACAAAATGAAAAATATTCATACAACCAAAAAGTAAAAGCTGAAAATACTGAACCAGAAAAATCATTATTAGAAAGTTCCGTGTTTAGTTAAATGCACAAAAAATATATATATATTTCATTACCTTATTAAAGAAAAAAAAAAAAAAAGATATATATGTATATGTTTTTTTCTTTTTTCTTTTTTCTTTTTTTTTATTATTATTGCATTTGTAATTTTTTCTATATTTTGTTTTCCCTTTTTTTTATTTTTGTTCTTAAATTTATTATAAGAAATATGACATTTTCTTTATATTTATTTATATATTCTTTTTTCATTTTTTATTTTTTTATTATTTTGAAACGCATTTTAAAATTGATTTTAAATTATAATATCAATCTTATATTTTTATTAAAACATATTTTATGTGTTCTTTGAATCATAGCAAAGAACATCGAGTTAAAATACGTCAAAATTTACACATGTAAATAAAGTGTATCATAAATTTAAAAATATCAAAATAAAAAAATACATATATATGTATACTAAAACAAAAATACTAAAACATAAATATGTAAAGGAAAACAAAAAAAAAAAAAAAAAAAAAAAAAAAAAAAAAAAGAGGAGGGGGAAACATATATATTTTGTATGTTCACTTAATAATTATAATATATATATATATATATATATATAAAATAAAAAAATTCTAAATTTCTATTTTATTATTAAAATAACTCGCGGGTTGTACATAAAAAAAAAAAAAAAGTTTAATAAATAAAATTATTTTTCATCATATATATATATATATATATATATATATATATATATATACTTTTAAAAAGGATCATAACGATAACGTTGCAAAGGAATTAATTCATAACGTTTTGTTCTATCTATACCATCATCATAATATAAAAGATCTTTGCTATTTAAAAATATTTCATTATCATCTAAATCATCAAAATAATCTTCATTATCATTATACATATAATTTGTATTTTGTTCTAAGTCCATTATATCAAATTTCGGAAGAGGAGAAATGTCAGGATCTTTATCCTCCTGTACTTCCTTTACTACGTTCTCTTTATCACGAACTCTTGATACCATTGCTTCTTCGTAAGCACCTTCCTTTTTAGTAGATGTATATGCTCTTGACATAGCCTTGAGTAATTTATCAACTGTCAATTTATTGAATAATCTTTTAATGTACATGCACACATAATTTTCTAAAATTGAATAAAATCTATCAAAAATTCGGATAGAGTTTCTCAAGAAAAATATAGCATTTTCAAAATAAGCATAAGCTCTCATCATACCATATAAAAAAAATGAAAGGGATAAACCATGACTAATGGCGTAACCTACTTGCCAATCAATACTATGAACAGAAGGTTCATAATCTGGTTGCGGTAATTCTACACCTTTTGTTTGTTTTCTCAATTCTTCAGGTAAGTGATTTGGGAAATATAAAATATTTCTATATAACATATTACCTCCCATATAATATCCTAAAAAGGGCCATGTCATAGACATCGCTTTAACATCAAAATCATTTAAAACCTTTTTATACATTTCTGTTGCTTTCATAACATCCGTTGTTCTGGCATATAGCGTATAAAATACTAATGGTATGAATTTTTTATCAATAAACTGTGACATTTTTTTATAAGAATGGAAATTGGAACTTCCTATGGCTTGATATTCACATAGAAGACCTAAATTATTTAAATTGTACATAGAAAAAATAATTGAACATAAATAATACAAATTAGCCAAAACAAATGTTTTTCCATATTTGAGTTGGATGGTTGGTTTTTTTATATGCATTGGGAAAAAGACATTTGTTAATTTATCATACATACTGCCATAGTAAGCAAAGGCAAAACGTAAGAAAGGTTCATCGTGTACAGATAAACGCATCATGTCTGCTTTACCATATATTCTATCAAGTTTATCTACATCATTACTTATATGTATAACGAACATCATTTGAAATACTGTAAATAAAGTTTTTGCAAAAAATCTGGATGCCATAGATTCATGAATTTCTTTTTCTCTATCTGCTTGGTTCATTTTAGAATAATTCTTTTCCACATTAAACATGAAAATATTATTCATACTCTGTAAATAATTAAATAGATTGTGTATTTGTATGTATATATATATGTATATATGTATATATATATGTATGTATGTATATATGTATGTATATATGTATGTATGTATATATGTATGTATGTATGTATATATGTATATATGTACGTATGTATATATGTATGTCATAATAGTACATATTTATATATTTTAAAATATAGGATAATTTATGATGGAAAAAGGGGAAAAAATAAATTAAAATGAAATATGTACAAAAATATATACATATTTTTTTATTTTTTATTTTTTTTTTTTTTTATTTTTTTTCTAACCACATCATCATTTCTTCTGTGAGAAAAATAGGTACCTTGTATTTTTTTAAAGAGTAGATAGACTGTTTGTAAGAAAGAGGTTCCTGAAAATAAGGCTTTGTTCATTTTATATATAACAAAAAAATCATTTACCACTTCTTTTAACATAGGTTTATTTAAGGTATATGCATATATAAGACCATGTTTGTAATAGTTGATAGGATTTCCAATAATATTATGCAAAAAATATTTAACTCTATCCCATACTTTTGTAGACATTGGAGTACATGAAAATGTTTTTCTTAAAAGCATAATATCAGCTCCAAAGATAAGTTGATCATAATTTTTTGTATATAATTCAAATGTATCTCTCATTAGCATAATCTTATTACTTATATTATATGGGTTATGATATTTGAACAAGGTTAGGGCATGTTTTTGATTAAAATACATGAAAAAGGCTTCATCAATAAATCTTTTTAAGTGAATGTTCCATTTACTATATTTAGGTGGTATAAAGGTACCTCGTTTCATATTTTCAGGCATGTTATATCTTGTAGTTGAATCATCATAATTTATAAAAAAGAAACCAGTGAGATATTGAATAAACCAATCTTTAAATCTAGCTTCTACCATCATACTTAGAGGGAAAGGGTGTTGAAGATTTGTAGGTGTTTCGTTTAAATAGTTAAAGAAATCTAATTGTAAAAATGCATTTAGATGGATTAAGAATGTTATACATTTTTTAACCTTCTCTATCAATTTATTATCAATTAGCTTTTCCAATTCTGCTCATATCAAGAAAAAAATAAAATAAAATATATAAATAAAAATAAAAGTTAATATATGTATTTGTACGATATATAGACACTCCAAAGTAATATATGTAAAAATAAGCAATACGTTCATAGAAAATATATATGAGCGTAAATTAATATATATATATATCAATAAAAAATATGCAATTTATAGCATACATAGACAAGTAAATGTAATATATATAAATAATGTATAATTAGAGAATATATAGACACATTAAAATTATATATAATCATGTGCTAAATGGTTAAATCAGTGCAATATATGTAAATTGATAATGAAAAAAAATTAAAAAATAGATATATATTTCCTTTTTCTATTTGAGTAATTATTATTTTCTTTATTACCTTCTAATAAATATATAGATACATATTTTTTTATACGATGATTATGCATTCTCTTTATAGTTGAAGGCATCCACTGGAATGTAACCATAGTTCTTTTTGTATCATCTTCATCTTTTATACTTAAATACATGGCATTAGAAATGCTATAATTAGGTATATCTATAAGAATGAAAATAAATAATTTTAAATGAATATAAAAAAAAAAAAAAAAATTAAAGAATTAATATATATACATTAACATATAGACATAAATACATAAAAATAAATATATTAAATTACATATCCATCTTTATATATATGTAATTTTATAATATTATTATATTTTAAATATATGTTATTTGGAGCACACCATATACGCATTTGGATATTTAAAAAATAAAATAAATAAATAAATAAACATATATATATATATAAACAGTTTTCATTTTTTTCTCGTTTATTTTTTTTTTCTTTTTTCTTTTTCTTTTTCTTTTTCTTTTTTTTTTTTCTTTTTCTTTTTTTTTTTTTCTTTTTTGTTTTTTCTTTTTTATTTTTTTGTTTTTGTTTTTTTTTTTTTTAAATATACCTTTATATGTTGTCATTCTAAATAAGAATAAAAAGGTATACCAATTTAAATCGTGCATTAAGTAATTACTATAATCCTCATAAATATTCATATTTGTTATAAAGGAACTTATATTATTTACTTTTAATATTTTTGTTACATATATATAAAATTTCTGAGCCATAGACATTTTATCCTGAGATTGATCTAATAATTAAAAAATATATACATAAATATACAAATATATATATATATATATATATATATATATATATTATTAATATATATGCTATAGATGTGTGTATGAAAATACTCAAATCATTATATTTTATTATATATATTCTTTTATATAATTACTATTTATATATAATAGGGTTCCTTCACAAATACTACATTTTGAACTATCAAATTTCTTATGACGAAAAATTGAAGCAATTCTGTGAGAAAATGACCTATTTTTTCTATTTCTCATATAACATTTTTCAACACCTACAAATAAAACATATAAAAATCAATTCATGTTTATAATAATACAATATTTTTGTTTCTATAAATTATGTTACTATATTTTTTCAATTCATTCTGTTTAATATATATATATATATATATTTTTTTTTTTGAATTTCATTTTTTATAATTACATTTTACAAGATTTTGATATAAGTCCTTCAATCCAGTCTGATCTTTATAAGAAAGCTGAATGGCTAAAAAATTAAAATAAATAAATAAATTTATATATATATGTATTCATGTGATATTATATAATAATATGAATACACCAACATATTTATATACATTAAAAATATTATTCTATTTTACTCTTTCCTAATTTATTTTTTAATTTTTCTTTTATTACCATTATAATATCCTGGTAAGTACAAGGAACTTACATATGCATCATTATTTCCATCTGATTGTATAATTTAATAAAAAAAAAAAAAAAAAAAAAAGTGTGTATAGAATCATTAAAAACATAATTCTTCATTTACATTTTTTATATATCATTTATATTTTAATTAAATTACTTAAAACTCCAACAAAATTTAAAAGATGCATATATATAATATGATCACTATTAAAAACACTGTAATATTTTATAAAATAAAAATAATTTGTAAACATATTAAATGGATCAACTCTTTTTGAAGCAGGATCATTCTCTTGTGAAAATTTATAGTTGTTATTATCATGAAATTCTACACCCTTTTCTTGTTCTTGTTTAAATCTTTCACTTTCATATATATTACACTCCTTTCTACTTCTACACATAAATTGTAAAAATTTCTCTTTTAAATGTTTATTTTCTAATAATATCTGTACATTCAAACTTAATTTATGCACGTTACTATATAATTCCATCTGATATTTATTCATATGATGTATTAAAAACTCTAAAACGGAACATTCTTCTGATGTGGAAAATATATTATTCTTTAAATATTGTTCTCTTCTTTTCATTTGTCCTTCATACCAACTACTTTCATCACAAATCAAATCTAATACTTTAAATCTATCTGATTGATTAAATTTTAAAATACTCTGCCAGTTAAGATATTTCAAACTTCCTATTTCAAAATACTTTTATAATTCTTTAGAGCTAATTTTAAAGTGAT
>FMKE01000011.1:0-37988 GCA_900097035.1 Plasmodium blacklocki (nom. inval.)
TTTTTTTTTTTATTTTTTCACGAATTTATACCTGGATGCAGGCAAACATTTTCCTGCAGGGTTTGGTCCTGCAATAAAGAACAGACTCAACATATAAAAGAACAGACCTACGAAAGAAAACCTTCAGTTCATAGTTTTAATAGAAATTTTTACATAGAATTGATTAACACCTTCATGTACATCAATTGTTTTTTCACTTTTTTTCCTTTGTATGCATATTATGAAAATTTTCATTTTTATATTACTACAAATATCCGTTTCTTGGATAGATATTATACCGTATTCAATAAATATTTAATAAATTTTGTAGCAGGAAAAATTAAAGAATATACAAGTGATATGTTAATAAAATATTATCGTGAAGCATACTTAAATGTGAAAAAATATGGGTATTTAGGTGAAGTTGTTGCCTCAAGAGTTTCACCTAAAGATAAAATCATGAATTATTTGTACGAAACTGACGAGGACATCATCAATAATTTAAGAAGGTATTCTATGGAAAATATACATAAAATTAATATGTCGACATATGTAGATGACGATATGTTTTTTGATGATTGTGGTAAAAATGAAGAATTTCTAAATGATAAATGTAATATATGTCCTGTATATGAAGAATTAAATGAAAAAGATCAAAAGTTTTTGTATTCAAATAGTGAGATTAGAACAAATGTAAAAAATAAAACAAGTACATATATTGATTATAGAAAATTATCTGAAGGAGATTTAACAAAATTATCGGAAGAATATATTGATGATATGAATTTTACTGACAATGTTTTGATGATTAGAAGATTAGCTAAAAATGTATAATATTTTTTTGTAGGCATAAATTAATTTTTTTTTTTGTGAACATTTTTATGGTTTATTTTGTTATATGTTTATAATATAAGATATAAATATTATTTCTTGATTGTGTTTATAGTACACAAAAATATATAATTTGTTTTTATATTAAAATAATTTATGTTTGTTTATATATATATTTGGTTTATATTTATGCTTCATTATTGGTAATTTTATATATATATGTTCAATTTTTTTATATTAATATACAAAATATGTGTATAAATTACTTCATATATATATGCTTGTTTCTTTTAATATTTTATTTTTTTATTATAATTTTTTCATTTTATCTTTATATATTGGATTTTTATATAATTAAACTATTTTGTTTTTTATTTTATTATTTTTTTTTTTTTTTTTTTGCGAAATAAAAATATATTATATATATGTCATTTAAATTAAATAAATTTTAATATATATCATCTAAGAATATATAACATATATATAATATTATACTATATGTATGAAGTAATAAAAAATATGGCGTAACAAAATTTTATTTATAATGTTTTCGCCCAGAAAAAGAATTAATATTATATAATTCCGAAAATATATTTCAATGTACAGAATATATTTATATTTTCGAAAAAGCAGAAAAAGAATTTCATTATTTATTATATTGTGAATTTATTCATTTTATAAATATATAATTTACGAAAAGAAGAACAAATTATTAGAAAAATTATAAACTTAAGAAAAAAAAAAAAAATAAAATTATAATAATATGCTTATATTCAATTTCTAATATAAAGATAATTATAAATGATAAATTATACACTAATATGTTTTTTTAGAATTTATTAAATTATTTATAGGTGAATGATAAAAAAAAAAAAGAATGCAATATAAAAGTAGGCAACATAATGCAGAACCTTTTCTTTTATTTATTCTATTATTTAATATCATAATAATATATATATATATATAAGTGAGAAATAAGCAAAAATGAAATATATAATATAAGAATGAAAAAGAACTATTAAATATATCTCATTTTATATTTATAGAATATATATATGATTAAAGTTTATTATTATTTATATTATTTTATAAAAGAATATTAATAAACATATAATTAAATTTTAATATGTATGATACTATAATTATTTGATAGTATTATGATTATTCGTTTGGTATTTATTAATAATTAATTCATTTTATTTCTATAGGTTTATTTAATACTATAGGAAAGGCAAATTTATAATATTCTAATAATATATATATATATATAATATATATAATAATTTTTTATCTATTTATATTGATATTAAAGTATCTTATAATAAATCAAATAAAATATATTTTATTTTATTATTGTACAAATTTTTTTTTTTTTTTTTTTTTTCCTACGAATCCATATTATAGGTGTGTATATAAATGTATATGTAATATAGCTTTTGGAATATGATGATACCTTTTAGAAAATATATATATTTCATATACGGAATAAATCAGTGTTTAATATATAATATTTTATTATAAATTAAATTTATTGTTTTCATTTATTTTATTTTCTTTCTATTATTAAATATATTTAATATGATATTATTTATGCTTAAAAACACATGTTGATTGATAATATATTAGAACAAAAAAAAAAAAAAAAAAAATATATCTAAACATCAAACGATTTTTTATAGTAATAATGCTCATAGTACTTAGGAGTAAAAACCATGAACTAATAAAAATGAATAAAAATATTAATAAAATAAAAATATTATTATAATAATATCAATGTTCTCATACGAATATATATATGGTTTTATTTTAGAAAAAAACCCTTCTTCAACCATATGTGCAATTAATTATAGATAGATCCATTTTATATGTTTATAGTTACATTCATACAATAAAATTTGAAATTATTCATAGACCTTAACAATTATATATATATATATATATATATTCTAATACAGATACAAAATATTATATTTGTTTTCAAATATTTTTTTTCTTTTTCTATGATACATTTATAATATTAAATTATGAATATTATTTTGTGTTTTTTCTTTTTATTAATATATTGATTTTAGCATGAATAGATATAATACATGATCATTGTATTAAATTATATATATTTTTTATATAATAAATATACTTATATTCTTTATAATATTTTATAATATATTATTATATTATATATATATATAGAACTTTTGTTTTGGCTTTTTGTTTTTTTTATTTGTGTACATAACAATTGGAAAATATGCAAAAGACAAACTTAATCTTAAATATAAACAACAATTATTCATGCGATATTGTTCTCCACAACATTATACATCATTTGATTGATCTGCAATATATCCAAAACATATTTCTTGTTTTACATGAAAATTATTTCAATATTTTCTTTACATTTACAAATATTTAAAGGAACGAGTGCTCCTATTTGATATTGCTTCTTTATCTAAATCATGTTATTCTTTATTTCGCTAAATTTGTTGTTTTGTGTTATAATTTTTCTAGTATTTTTTGTTTTGTCCTTCTGTCATCATTTAGATAGTTGGTTTCCTTATATTTTGTTACGTTCCTTTGTATAAATTCTTTTAATTCATTAATTTTATCTCTATGATTTGATCCCGATTCATATGATATTTCTTCTAATAATCTAGAATTATTTGATGGATTTACGATATTTTTATTGTCTTTATTTTAATATAATTGATCATGGTTTTCATAAAAATGGAGAAGAAAAAATCAGATTATATTAATTATATATTTTGTATGATAACAACATATTGAAAGTATGAATAAAAAAATAGATAAAATTTATTATAAAAATGTTTAGTTTTATAGTGTAAACACATATATATATCTTACATTATAATTTAAGAATCATGTTCCTATATGATGGAAAATATAATTTAAAATTATAATATATTATTTTTAATATATATGATATTATATATATATGTGTTTGGTAAATTTTATGGAAAGATATATATATATTATTAATAATTATTAGATTGTAGTTAAATATTTTTTTCTATATGTAAAAATAATTTTTAAATGATATATTTATATACTATATGTTTTTTATATAAATATATTTTTTACTTTTAATTTTTTTTTGTTGTCATTTACATTAAATAATAACATGATTTTATAAAATTTGTGTTAATTTTATATGATTATAAAATAATATTTTTAAAAATTTTAAAAAAATATCTATGGTATTGTTATATAGAATAAATGTTATATTTACATATATATTTCTTTATATTAGGGAATTGTGATATTTGTTTTTATATAAATATAATACATATAAAGAACTATAGAAAATTTTTTTTTATTAGAATAACACAAGAGAGATATAAATAATTAATATTTTTTTCCTTTATTTTATAAAGAATAAATTTGGTTTTCTTCATGTAATTATTTCATAATATATATATATATATATATATATATGTATTATACGTTTTAGTATTTAATTGTATATCTACTATACAACTGAGTGCAGAAAAATTAAACCATATTGAAATTAAGAAAGAATATAATAAAGATATAATTTCTAAAATGTCGTTTTTGAGTTATTATTTATTTATATTATATATTAGTAAAATAATAAAATAATTTTTATAATATATATTCGTATATATTATCTAATAAGTATTTAGGAATTGTTTTATTTTTAATACGTCTAACTATAATTATCTACGTTTTGTATTTTATGGGATAAGATTGACAAAATCTATTGATCTGCGATAGGAATACTAGAATTGTGTGTTAATTTATTTTGGTTTAACATATGATCCATAGTTTTGTAAAATTAGGTCATAAATATACATATATATATATATATATATAAATATATATGTATAAATTTAAATTGTTATTATTGTTATTATTATTATTATTATTACTAGTACTACTATATATATATATATATATATATATAATATATTAGAAATAAGTTTTTTGATTTAATTAAATTATTATATACAAATACTATGATGTTTATAATTATTGTTATTGTTAGTATTATTACAATTATGGTAAAATTTATAAACCAAAAATATTTATTATTATATTTTGAATATTATTAAATATATAAATATATTTGTAATAAAATATTTACATTAATGTAAAATATAGAAATAATAAATATGTGTTAAAATTTAGAATAAAATAATTTACTATGCGTATATACATTCTTTTTGTAAAAAACACATAATACATTAAAAGAATAATAAATATTCATATAAGAACTTTTCACACAGTATTAATTTAATTAAAAATATATATAATATTCTTGGTTAAAACATAAAATAATACACTATGTTTCCTCAAATATATATTTTTATCATAATACTATGTGCAACGAATTTATTTAATAAGGTAATATATAATAATACATTATACATAAATATATATTAATATACAATATATATATATATATGTATATATATATGTATCCATTTATTTATAGAACCCAGTAGAGAATAGAACCTACAAAATATCATACCATAATGGATTGATACAATTCAGAATGTTAGAACAAATAAATACAAATACAAAACCATACGGAAATAACTTAACGAAAGTATTATTAAATGTGAAAAACGAAAAAGGTAATAAAGCAAAAGATAATAAAAAAAAAGATAATAAAACAGTAAATAATAAAACAAAGGTTAATAAAACAGTAAATAATAAAACAAAAGATCACAATGTTCAAATTCATTGTCTAGTTAATTTAGTAGATAATATGAATATAACTCATGAAAAAAAAGATGAAATCAAAACACTCACATTAAAATACATATATAGTGACGATATGAAAGAAAAAAATAAATCAATTAATGAACTTGAAAAATACAGTAAGGAGGAGGAATGTAAAGAACATATGGATAATTTTTTAATTAAACTTCGTATGCAAAATGATATAAAATATTTAGAAAGAGAAAATTTCTGGAATAATGTTTGGATTCTTGCAGTAAACATATTATTATTAATTTCAATTGTAGTAATATGTGCTACTCCATCTGGTGGCAATATAGAATTATTTGTAGTAGGTATTTCAATATTTATGATCTATATATATGCTCGCTTTTTTCCTGAAATTAAACTGGATTTTAAAGAATTAAAGGAAACTTGCAAAAATTATTTCAAAAAAAAATGCAAATAATATAATAAATATTTTGTTATTTATTTAAACTAATACTAAAATAATTAATATACTTTTTCTTTTTGTGTATATACAACATAAATTTTATTTATATATCTATTTATTTTCATTCATTATAAATACTATAAATTTCTTATTTTCGTATTTTTTATTATTTATTTTCATAATAGGATAATATAATTAGACAATGTAACACATAATGTTCATTTTTTATTTTCTTTATAGTAGAATAGGTATCCATCTATCCAAAATGTATAAATATATAATTATTAATATATATATATATATATATCCTCGATATGAAGATAATTAAATTGTTGTAAAAATGAAAAAAAAAATTGTAATAAAAAATAAATTATTCTGTTATCATTTTATATAATATAAAAACTTTCTAAATATAATTTTAAAATTAAAGCATTTATAGATATATGTACGTCTGCATGTATATATGTGTGTCTGTTCATTATGTTTTTATAATTAGTTAATTATAAATTCATGTTCAATAATACATATTTTTTAAAATGTAAGAAATATTATTAATTATCAAAAATATTCATAATTACTTATATAATGTAAAAATTTTTCCTTTCATTTTCCTATGTTCTTTTATTTTTTCGTAAATAAAATAGTTAACTGATAATTGAATTTAATAATAAATATATTAGACTTTTTAAAAAATAGAAATTCATACCAAAATATTTTTATGTCTTAAAATACATTAATCAAAATATATATATTTGAACTAACTGTTATTACTTTTTCATTTTTATTAGATGTTCATTTTTGTATTTGTCATAACATCATATATGCATATAATTTTTTTCTCATATTATATTTTTATAAAATGGATTAATTTGTTATGAGTTAATCAATTTAATTATAATGTTATTTTATAAAAATTTTGAATAATTACTATGTATATTTATTTTATCATGTTTTTTTAATATTTCAACAAGTCATGGAACGTACTTAAATGGGGTCTTTCATTTATAGGTACCATTTATATTTTATTATTACTATTATTATTTATTATTATTTTTTGTATTTTATATATATATATATAATAAATTATTTTATTTGTATTATTTATAAATGATAGCTGCTTGTTTAACAAATGTTTCTTTATACATACTTTTTTCATTTTATTCATAGAGCATTATGTGTTATAAATACGACATAAAATACATAAAAAAGAAAAAATCATGCAAATGTACTTTCATTCAACTAGTAATACATTTTAATATACATACATATTTGTATATATTTATATGAAAATTAAAACAATTAAATATATTTATTATTAAATGTTTTTAATGATGTAGTATATACAATTTTTAGTGTAATGAACTAACCCGTTTACATATATATAATATATAATAAACATTTTAATATGTTATTAAGTAAATATTAATAAAACAATGGAATATAATGTACTACCTATTTCAAATTATAATTATATATATATATATATATATATGTATATATATGTATATGTATATATATTAATTTCTTATTTTGTGTTCTTTTAAGGAAATTAATGTTGTATGGTTTATTTTAATGGTTGTATTTATCTATAAAAAATATTAATTTTTTAAAAATTAAGTTTAAATTATTTTTTAATTGCCATTATTATATTTGAACTTTCTATACAATAGAGCATCAATATATCATATTAATTATATATATTTTGGGTAATTTTTATAATTTTGAACTATAATAAATGTTTGAAAATATATTTATGTAATTTAAAATATAAATTTTATATAAAATGTATATAACATGAATAAATATATAATATTTTTATTCATTATTTATTTGATTAAAATTAATATATTGTGTTAATAAACCCTAAACACTGAAATCACAAAAAGTTGTATTTATTTTATTATTGGTATTTATAAATATGTTACCATATATTTTGGTAGAAAATATATTTTTATATACATGTTGAATTTTTTTTCTGTGCTATTATGAAATTATCGTTTACATTTTTGTTTAAGATAAAATGAAAATATAATAGAGCAATGTTGTGTATGATATAATATTATTAAAAAAAAAAAAATTATATTGTTAAATGAATATAAAAGAGTTTATTTCAGTTATATATAATAGAATATATTTAAAATATTTCTATGACATATAAATAAGCAACAATTACTATGTATACGATTAGTATGTAAAATGTTTTTTTCATTTAATTGTTCAGTATTTTTTTAATATTGAAATTGAATAAAAAGTTATAAATATATATATTAACACATCCATATCAAAAGAATTATAAATTATAGTAATTAAAATTTTAACATAAAGATTATTTATTCGTTTAAATCAAATAATAACAATATATTATGAAAGTAATTGTGTCGTACATTTGCAGTTATTCATTTACATAATATCTATAAAAGTTTGATTTAATGAGAATATTATTCAAATAATATTATATCATATGCAAAAAAAATTATTTCACAAAAAATAATTTACACTCAGTTCACATGTAATATTACTATAATCTAAAAAATACGTTACCTACATAAATGCTTTTTGTATTTATGTTTCCATGAATATTTTCTTCTTCTACGCAACCATATATACAATATTATAATTACAGCTATTATTGCAAGAATAACATATATAGCAATAGCATAAGGCTGAAAAGTTGCCATAAAAGCAGTATCTTTAATAGCTTCAGCAGCAAGAACTTTAACCACACCACTACTAGAACCAAAAGCTTTAATAACCTCACCCAAAGCAGAAAGACCTGTAACGTTAACACCAGCAACCTTACCACCAACAACAAAAACCTGAGTACTCAAAACACAATTAAGACCAGCACTTTTAGCAGCTGTTATACCAGCGAATCCTGAACCCGCAGAAGAAACTACACACATACCTGCACCCCCAACACAACATTCTTTTAAATTATCTAAATATTTATCATGTACTTTATTTGACCATTCTTTCTTATTTTCATATTCACAAAATTTATTATTTGATTTATCTGACATATTTTTAAAATCAGTTCCCGGTTTTGCATAAAAATTGTTATAAAGTTTTCTTTGCATTTCTAAATATTTAATTGAACGAGAAGATCTATTTGATTTGGGTTCTTTATCTTTGTTATAGTTTTCTTTTTTATATTTCTTTGAATTTGTTGTTTGAGTGTTTACCTTTTTTGTTACTTCAGTTATTTTGAAGTTCGTTTTTGCGTGATTATTTGTATAATTGTTCTTGCTGTATGTTTTTTCATTCTTATTACCGTATTCACTTAATAGGTTGCTATCATGTATAGGACTTGTTGGAGGTTCACATAATAATTCTCCTAATGTTCTAAAATTATTTGGTAGTTCTACGAAACTTTTATAATGTATATTTTTATATAATTGACTATAGTCATTCTAAAAACAGAGAAAAAAAAAATTCATATTACGTCTACATTTTATATTATAAATAAATATAGAACATATGAATAAAAATATTTAAATATATGATAACAGAAGGTAGATTTATGTAATCCACATATATAATTTTAATTTTTCGCTTTTCTTACATTATATATTAAGGTTAATATTCCTAATATGATTGAAAAAAAAATAAATTTAATATTATAAGATATCATTTTTAATATATGTGCTATTATATATATAAGTAAGTGTTTCTGTAACCCATATAAGAAATATATATATATAATTAATAACATGCAGTTTATAGTTAAATAATTCTTTCTATATATATAAATCTTTTAAAAAGATTTGTTTTCTCTAAGATTTAATATTAATATAATTCTTTTATTTATTTTCTTTTTTTTTCTGAGGAATACTGAACAATATGATTTTAACAATTTTTTTTTTAATTATATACCATTATAAGATAAAGTATTTAAAAATTATTATAAATATTGGTGCTATTATAATATATAGAATGTGTGTAACATTTATATATATAGTTCTTTATATTATTGAATCGTGATTTTCACAATAATAAATATAATATATATAAAGAATAATGTATACATTTTATACGTTATAATTAGAACATAAATTAAATAAAAATAATTCATATCTCCTTTTTTATTTTTTATGAAAAAGAAAATTAATTTTTTCGTGATATAATTATTTCACCTTTTTATAAATATATATTTGTATGTATAGTATATTTCACGATTAATTTCATATCTACTATAGAACTGAGTATAGAAAAATTAACGCACAATGAAATTAAAAGAGAATATAATTATGTTAAAATTGATAAAATGTAATTTTTGAGTTAATATTTAATAATAATATATATATATTATATAATAAAATAATTTTTATAATATATATTTTTATATATTATCTAATAGATATTTAGAAATGGATCTATTCATAGTATATTTGATTATATTTATATATGATACGTATTTTATGTAATTAAATTCACAAGATATATTTATCTATAATTAGAATATTATAATTGTGTGTTAATTTATTGATTAAAAAAAAAATTATCCATAATTTTGTAAAATTAGATAATAACTATATATATTGGTATTGACATAAGTATTATTATTATTACTATATTTTCTATATATTTCAAATAACATATATCAAATAGATTTTTTTATATAATTAAAATATAATATAAAAATTTCATGAATTTTAATGTAATTTTTATTGTTAATATTGTTAAAAATAAGGTAAATTTTACAAAACCAAAATATGTATCATTAGGTTTTTAACATTTTTAAATATATAATTATATTTATAATCATATATTTATATTAACATGAATATAATTATAATAAATATAATATATTAATTATCCTATAAAATAATTTATAATACATATATATATGTTTTTATTAAAAATACACCTTACATTAAAAGTATAGGATGTTTTAGTATAAAACACTAATCATACTATTTTGATATATAATAAAAAAACATAAAATATAAATTAATATTAGTACATTTATGATGAAATATTGTTGTGTAGGATATTATTCTGAAGAAACCCACATAAAAAATACAAAGAATGTTTGTTCCTTTAGTCGAATATTTTTAAATTTCTTATCAATTACTGGAATTTTATTATTAAATATAGTATTAAACGTAAGTTAATAAACATTAACCATTTTATAATATCAAATTTACTATATATATATATATGATATTTATTGATCTTTTTATATTTATTTTTTTTTTTTTCAGAGTATTATCCTATATGATAAAAATGAACCATACCATGAAGGAGTTTATGATATATATAGAAGAAATTTATCTGAGTTAAAAAACGTACAACATTCATGGTTAAGAAGTAGTAGTGAAAACCTTCAATTAAAAAACATGGTAGATGAAAAAAATAATGATACTGTACTTAGCTCAAAGTGTTGTAATAGTGAATGTGATGTAAAATATAGTGATGTTACAACTAAGGATAAATGTAATAATATAAATTATAATGATTTATCAAAACAATTAACGCTGGAAGAATTAGATAATGTATTAGATAATTTAGATGAACGGCCATCTAATATAGATCTTTATAACATATGGAATCAAGTTTTGGGTGTATCCAAAGAAGGATTTGATGATATGTTAAAAGACTTATCGTATTATATAGAAGATTATTTGCTAACATATGAATATCAACGTTATCATTATATTAGGGGTAGGAGACCTGTATGTACAGGAACAGAATACAGTACATGGTATAGATCAATGCATGATATTGGAGAAGCACTATCTTCTACAGATATGGAACATACTCTTAAATTTTATAATTTAATTAAAGATAAAGCATCAATTGAGGAAATGAGAAATTTTATTTATTCATATATAATGTATTACCAAACACTAAAGTATGATTTATATAATGAACATAAGAGAATATTTACAGAAAGAATGAAAAATCCACAAAGATTAGATATTTAAACTAAACTTATATGAATGCGTATTATGGTGTTTTTTGGATATATATGAGCGAAAAAAAAGAGAGAAAGGAAATAAATGTAATATCCTATATTTAAAGATTTATATGAAATAATATATATATATATATATATACACTATAATGTGTAATGACGTCAATTAATTTTAATTATATATTCTCTTAATAAATAATATATGAAAAAAAATTAATATCAATATAAAATATACATTTTATATAAATCGTATATTATATCTAATAAAACATATATTTATTTATTATATTAAAGAATTTTATTAGTTACTATTTATAATATATATATACAAAAAGCACAATATCATTTTTTTATTTCTTTTTAATAAAACAATTATTATAATTTTTATTTTTATTAAATAACATTTATTATAAATACATACAATTTTTTGTTGTTATTGACGTCTATATGTTTATAAAATATAAATAACAAAAACTATATTATAATTTATATAAATGTTTAAAATATATAAAAATATAAATTCGTACTAGCACTTTTATGTATACATATATTTCTACAATATTAAATATTAATATAAATAAATATTATAAGTATACGGTATAGTTCTATAACAATTTTAAAGTAATAAATATGCTATTATTATTATATATATATATTTTTTTTTCTTATAATTTCCTAAAAAATTACAATTCTACATATATGTAATACATAATTATTTTGATACAGGATATTATGTCTTAGAAACATTAATTTTTATTATTTTATATATATAATATAAATAAAAGATATATTTCAATAATGTTTTTTCCTATGTTCCCATAAAAACCATTCTTGTTCAATATCGTGTAAGAGTTCCTTTTGATGTTTTTCATGTAATTCCTTTTTTAATGTCTTAATATATTCTAAGAATGAATAAATAAATTTTAATATATCATCAAGTGTATGTTTACCATTAATTAAACTAAAAAAATCTTTAGTGTGTAATAACTCTTCACTTGTTACTGCTTGATGAAGTTTTAAAATATATCCTTTCAATATATAATCATATGCATATACTGTATGACTAGAGTGTTCAATTCTAGTAAGAAAATCATTATCTAAATATTTCTGTATTGATGCCTTTAACTCTTTCTGTATATCATCCAAACCTTCTTTTGCAACACCAATTGTGTGATTCCATATATTTCTAAGATCGGCTTTTGATGGGCATTCCTTTAAAGAGCTTAACACGTCGAGTAATTCCTTTTCCGTTAAATTCTTTGATGTATCATTATAATTTATATTACTTACTGAAATATTACTTTTATTTTCTACTTTAGTATTCTCCATATCATTATTAGTACTGTACTTATTTTCCTTTACATTCTGTTCATTACATTTGGTATTATTATCATTGGATTTGGTTTTATTTACATCCTCTTTTTTATGTTTTAAATTTTTTTTCCTTTTGGAACTCTTATTATATTTTTCTGCCTCACCTAAATTGCGTTCATATAAATTGCTAATTTTAACAATTTCTAAGCTACCATTTTCTAAACAATTCTATATAAAAAAAAAGTAATATACCATATATATTATAATATATTATATAATATTTTATAGTATATTAATTTATAAAATAAAATAAGTAACACTAAATATATATATATCATTAACTTACATTTAAAAAAACATAATAAAAACCAATTATATATAAAGTTAAGCAAATAAACTTAAATGAGAAATAATGTAATTTTTCTTTGTTGTTCTCTTTATCATGATAAAAGGGGAAAATAATATATTTTTTTTTATTCATCATATTGATAAACCTATAATTTTCTTTATTAATATATAAAAAAGGAAATTGTAACAAATAATAATATTTTTATATTTATTAAGAAATTAAAATAATTCAATTTGCAAAGAAGGTATATATTTTATAGTAAATAAATAAATAAATATATATATATATATATATATATTTATTTAATTTATTGAATTATAGAAAAAAAATTAACGAATAAAAATATTTAGTTAAATAAAAAAACATACTATTTTATTATATATGTTTAAACAAAAATAAAAATTATAAAATGTACAATATTATAAATAACTAATCAATCAGTGATTTTATAATTTTTATTAATTTATATAATTATATTTTATTTATTATAAAAAGCTCTATAAAAAAGCATTCGATTTTTTACAACATTCATTTTATTTTGATATAAAATATGACAAAAATGCAAAATGATATTTATATACAAATTTTTTAATATACCTTAATATAAATAAATTTAAATTTAATATTTTTAAAATACACATATATATATTTCAATCAAACCTTATATTATCATTTTTGAACCTTGGAAATTTATTAAAGTGTATTAATTTTAATTTTTTTTTTTTTTTTGAATTTTATTTTTAATAAATTAATTTAAAATAATTATTAGTATTATATTTATCAATTCTGGTTTTTTAAATTTTTTTTAATTTTGTATATTTTTTCTTAAAAGTACATAACATATGTTTCTTTTAACATAAAATTGTAGAGTTTATATATTTTTAAATAAAAAAAATATAACATATTACATTAGTAAATATACTAATTTTTTTATTTTTTTTAAAAAAATTATTATTATAAAAATAACATTAATTATATACCAATTTTAAATATATCAAAAATTTATTTTTCTTTACTTGTTAAAAGAAATATTACCAAAAATAATAAATTATATATAAATAAATAATTTTAACAAAAATATAACAAAATTATAACAAAATTATAACATTTTTTCTTATAATTAAACGTATAATATAGAATACATTTTAAATAATTTTTTTTTTTATCCCCCTATATTTGATACATAATGTGCAATAAAATTTATATTTAAAACAAAATAATTTTTTTTTTTTTCAATATATCAAAAAAAAATATATTTACTGTAAAAATAAAAATATAATTCATATATATATATTTAATCAAATCAAATAAAACATTGATAATCATATAATATAGAATTCATAATTAATTTATTTAAAATTATTTAAAAAAAAAAAAAAACTACAAATATATGTTTATAATAAAGAACATTATAAATAAATACACATATAATTTTAGTATCTATAACATATATATATATATATATATATATATATATATATATATATATATATATATATATATATATATATATAGACAAATGAATAATATTTTTTTAAAATACATTATAAAAATAGAAATAACGATTTTTACCAAAATAAAATCATAAAGATGATTTTTATTTTTTCTAATATATTATAAATCCAAACGTGTGTTTTAACGTAAATATTATAAAATTAAAAATATTTAATAAGAAAAAGAAAGTATAATAAAATAAAACAATAAATTTAATTACTTTATAATTAAATATTATATATTAAACATAGGTTTATTCGTTATAATATATAAGGCATATATTTCTAAATGTTATATTCATATTTTATAAAACATATTACATACTCTTTTATGTACATACCTATAATATAAGAACGTATAATAAAAAAATAAATCATTCAAGTATAATAATATATATTTATATATATACATACATAAAACATATTCCATTTCATTTATTATAGCGTACTTTAATGTAATTATAATATCATTAATAAATTATTATACCTATTTATCTATATATTATAATAATAATATATATTTTATTCTCCCATAGTATATAATTATAACCATACACATCAAATAAACTGATTTCTAATAAATACAAAAATATAAAAAAAAAAAAAAAAATAAAGAGTGTATGTAATAATTACAACCCAATATATATTGCAATTCTAAAATATTTTTTTAATACAAATCTTTTAAAATATATATATAAATAATAATAAACTCTAAACACATTATATATTTCTATAAAACTAAAATGAGATATATTCAATATTTCGTTATCATTCGTTATATTATTTATTTTATTTGTATTCCTTTCATATATATATAATATAATATATCATATATATTTGTTATATATTTATTTATTTGTATATATATGTATTTCCTTATGTTATACATGTGTGTTTTTAAACGTTTATATATATTTTATATTTTTTTCAGATATTTTACAAATAATCATTATGCAAAAAATAATAATAAATGCAACTATATATATATAAATATAAATATATATATAGTAATATGTTTTATTTTAATAATATGTGTAATATATATAATACTACATTTATTTTTATATTAATTTTATTCATTTGTTATTAATACAAAATTACAGTTTCCTTATTATAACCATAAAATTATATAAATATACATATATATATATATATATATACATATTATTCTTCTTCCAAGAAATATAATAAAAAAATATAATTCTTTATATGTATATAATATATTTCATTTTTTATAAGGTATAACATCATAATACATATATAAATACATCATATATTTGCATCATGCAATATTAATTTCTATTCCTTTCCATGTTTAATTTGAATGATGCTTTTAATAAATCTGTATATTCTGTTTGTAAATTTGTTATTAATGTTCTCCATGTTAATCTACAAACCATTATGAATATTTTAAATTCAAATATATTATGAGGAGTAACTGTTGACCATCTTTTAAAAATTTCATTAATTGTCTTATCATAATTATTATTATATTTGTTAACTACCATATTACATTCATTTAATATGTTATTCAATTTATCATGTGGTAATCTACTTTTATTTCTTAGTTTTAAATAATGGTGATATAAATCTCTTTTTAAAAGATTGAATTTATTTTCTTCATTTTTTACGACTCTTTTCCATAGGTCTAATAATTTATTTGTTTCTTCAGATTCATTTCCTAATAATGATATGTCTTTATTTATTTCTAAATCATTTTTATTTGTTAATAATGTGCATTTACTATTTTCATCAAAATTTACTTCATATGTTGTACATATATCTTTATTCAATAAATCTTTAAATAATGATTTATTTTCACTGAATATATTTGATACATCACCATTAAGTGATTGACTTAATATATCATGCTCATTTAATATGATATTCTCCTTTTTACCATTACATAATCTTAATATACTATTAGCACGTTTTATTGAACAATTGCCAAAACCGGGACGAATAATATAATCTAATTTACTTAAAAATTCGGCCACTGATTCTTCTCTATTATTAGAATAATATAATTCTTCAAGTTTCTCATCAATATCTTCATTTGTATTTTTAATCTTTTCTTCAGATGGTTTCTCAACAACAACATCAGCTGATACATTTGTAGATAGCATCCTTCTAAATATATTATTATTAAATTTAATTGCGCACACATAGTGATTTAATCCATCATAATTAGACTGTATAAAAAAAAATATATATTAAACATAACATATAAATATACCTATACCTATATATATATATATATATATATATATATATAATATTAGAATATTAAATTACATATATTGGATAATTTACAAATCCCAGAACTAGTGATAAATAAATTTTATAATTTTTAAATATATTCATTTTCAAAAAAAGGGAACAGAATATATAGTTACATATATGTATATATTATAATATAATCATTATTTTATTATATATTTATAAATATCTAAATTTATATAAAAAAAATTTTAAATTATTTTATTATATAAATTTGATCTATATTAATAACATAATACACAAATTCTTATAAATATTAATAAAATTATACGTTAAATAAATAAAAAAAATAAGGAAAAAAAAATATATTTTAATAGAATAATAATTTAATAGAATTAAATATAAATAAATATATATATATATTTATATTTATATAATTATATAAAGAAAATTACAAAATGTATATATTTGGAAGCATCTCACATTAATTCAAAAATATAAAAATAAAAGTAATATCTTTAATAACCATAAAAAAAAAAAAAGAAAAAGAAAAAAATATATATATATTACCAATTTATATAATATAATTATTTTATTTTTTTTAATTAAATATTATTTAAGAAATTATTATATTATATGGATAAAAATAAAGAGAAAATTCATGCTCTTAAAAATAATAATATTTCATAAAAATAGTAATCACATATAATATCATTATAATATATACATATATATATATATATTATTTAACATTTATTCTATATTTAACGTTAGGGAATTATATATATATTCTCATTCCTTTATGTTTTAGAAATTAATATTATTTATTTCATATATAATTTATATATTTATATTAATTGTTATATATAAAAAATTAAATAAAGTGACACAAATAAATATTTATAACTTACAATTATAAATATAGAATTTGTCCATATAATCTTAATTTTTTTTGTATATTTATATAATTTTAGAAATATATACCATAAAATACTAAAAAACAAAAAACTCAGTAATAATAATAAGAAGAAATATAAGAGAATAATTTTAAAATGATTAACATAATATAATAAACTATTTAAAAATATATATACATAGAGACTACCAAAAAGAATAAAATATAATATAATATAATATAAAACGTTTAAATAACAATAATTCTATTTAATATAAAAATAAAAACAAAACAATTTACCCTTAAAATCTTTAAAAAAAAAAAAGAAAAAAAAGAAAAACATTTTATAATATATATATATATATATACTACAAAAATAAGAAAATATTAATAATAAAATATATACACATAAAATACTACATGTTTAAAGAAAAAATAAAAAGTTATAATTATGTTATATCGAATGAAAATAAATATATTTATAATTATATTTCTCATTGTCTGATTTAATTTTTGTAGGACCAAAATATTATAAAGAAAAAAAAATTTTAATAAGTAAAAAATATTTATTCCTTTATTTTTTTATAATGCAATTGAAACGATGAATCCTAAAATAAATAAATAAATAATATGTCAACAAAAAAATATTTCATCCATATCAGATTAATGACATAATACAATTTAATAAATCAAAGGAATACTATATTAAATAATTATAATTATATAAAATATAAGCATTAGACGTTTATGAAAAAAAGAGAATTATTCGTAAAAATAATTTCACAAACGACGAAATAGAAAAAATAATACAAACTTATATACAAATTTATATTTATATTCAAATAAGAATACCAAATTTCATAATACCACAAATATATATTATAAATATGTATATTAACAAAAGAAATTTGAAATTAATATAAATGATAAATGTATGAAAAAATAAATTATAATTCATATAAAAAAAATTTACAATATTTACAATATCAAAAAGAAAAAGCTTATAATTATCATTTATTAAATGTTTTGTATCCTCGAATATTAAATATATTTTTTTTTAATTTTTCACAAATAAAAAATTACATAAACTTATTTTTTTCCTCACATAATATGTCCACATTATTTCACATAATACTTGCAATAGTACTTACATATATTGTAAAATATTTAATTCTTCTAAGTAATACAACTATATAATCAGCTCCTCCCCCTATAGTATTTCCATCTTAAATAATGTCTATTTTATTACTTTTAATAATAACACAATTCATATTACTCAGTAAAAATAATACTAAATGAAATAAAAAAAATTTATTTAAATGTCAGAATATAAAAAAATAATATTAATAATAACATAAATATAGAAATATATATATTCTAATTATATTTTACACTACACATAAAGAATGACACAATCATATTACCTTAAAATATTATATTTATATTATTATAAAAACTATAACTTATTTTTTAAATATATATTACAAAATATATTAATTTAATATTATATTAATATTATCTTATTTGCATAAAATACAATATATATGATTCCTTTATACACAAAAAAAAAAAAAATAAAATAAGACTTTTTTTATTACAAAAAATTATAATTTATATAGATATATGTGCTAATAATATTCATATAAATTTCATTTATTTCTCTAAATGTTTTAATAAAAGAAAAAAAAAATATATTACAATAAAAATATGTATATATATATATATATTTATACTTTTAATGCAATTAGAATTATTAATTAAAATAACAAATACATAATAAAATATGTACATTTGAACATTGTTTACTTTAATTCTATAGTATTCAAAATATATTATAATTCATGAGGATATTATATATTTATTTACTTATTTATTTAAAACAAAAACAATTAATAACGATAAAAATAAATACAAATATGTTTATTAAGTTTATTAGATAAAGAAAATTTTTTTTAAAAAAATTGGATACAAAAAAAAAAAGACTTTTAGTAAAATAATACAAATTTGTATTTATTCATTTTTAAATTAAATAAAGCAGCATAAAAGAAATTAGGAATATATATATTATTACATATTTTTAAAAATAAAGAAAAAATATTAAAAGAAATTACGGTTGTAAATTATATTTTTCTAGTGTTAATATATAATTCAATGAGGAAAAATACTGATAAAAAATATATATAATATTTTCATAAAATAAAAACCTTTTATTTATTTAATTAGACTCTTACATTTTATTTATAATATTTTTATCATCCTTAGGCCATAACCAAACAAGAAGAAATATAACTACTACAATAATAATAATTATTAAAACAATTGAAGCTCCATATATACCAGAAAAAACTATCAAATAACTAGAAAAAAATGTCAACATTTCAGAAAGAATTTTTGTACATATAGCACCTTTAAAAAAGGGAACATATAATAAAAGAAAACCTAAAACACTACGACTAACAAAAATCACACTTCCTACTGCACATATACTTAACAATTGTAAAAAACAACCAAGTTTTTTCCAGAAACTTGTTCCTTTAAATATAATTTCGTATAACTGATCTTTTATATTTTTCCTATCATTATGTGAAATTATCTTTTTTCTTATCTCAGGACATTTATCATTTTCGCAATTTAACATATCCCTTAATATATAGTACTGTTTCATTTTTCTGTTTACAACTCTATCTTGCCACTTTTTATCTCCTAGCTTTTTTTTTTCATAACTCTTTTCCTTCTTCCTAAGATCCATTAATCTTGTGTAGTTTTTTAATTTTTGTTTTACCAATTGATTATATAATAAATAAAATTCTTTTGATTCGTAATCTCTGTTTTCATTTTTAATAGATTCTGCTAAGGATTTATCAATCCTTATGTGAAATTGCTTATTGTTCTTAATTTTTCCAAATACATTTACAATATTATTATTCTATAAAGTGATTAAATATAAAAATATATTAGTTATCAGTAAAATTTTATAATGTATTAAATTATAATGTACTAAAAATTAAAAAGCTATTTAGTTCTAATATTTTAGAGCATATTATAAACGCACACTCTATAAAGTAATATATGAATATATTTAAAAATCTTTTTTAATATATTAATTAAAATACATTATTCATATATTTATAAATATAAATATATATATATATATATATATATTTATATATATATATATATTTAACTGACAACAAATAATTTTTCTTATACAATTATCTGTTATTGTTAATAATTTATTTATTTTTTTTTTTTTCATTTCCTTCTTATCTTACCTTATTGTAACCTAATATTATATTTAATATTAAATTAAATATAAATAACTTAAAAGAAAGGAATAACATTTTTACTTTATACACCTCATAATAATATGTATTAATAATATTAAATTCATGTATTTATATGAAATATTTATATCATATGTTTTTAATTATATTTAATACATTAAATAATATACATTTGAACATATAAAATAATAACAACAGTTAATTTTTTTTTTTTTTTAAGATA
Source organism: Plasmodium blacklocki (nom. inval.) (assembly GCA_900097035.1). Taxonomy (NCBI): domain Eukaryota; phylum Apicomplexa; class Aconoidasida; order Haemosporida; family Plasmodiidae; genus Plasmodium; species Plasmodium blacklocki (nom. inval.). The sequence goes on from FMKE01000011.1 coordinate 21,658, forward strand.
AATTTTTAACACTTATATATTTATATAAAATAAAATAATTAATTAACTTCGTTATTTTCCACATAAATAATTGATAAAATATTTTCCTTAATTATTCAATAATATGATTAATAATTTGATATTGTAAAACTAATATCATCCTATAAAAAAATATGTTAAATATAACCGTCATATATTCTAACAGAAATATTTATTTAATTTATATAAACCTCATTTAATGTGTGTATTAATAATGATGTATAAATCTTTTTCCTTTAATATTATTAAATAGGTGCGAAAAAAAAAAACTTAATTAAATTCATTATACAATAATGAATTTCTTTATGTGACAATATGTTTTCATTATATATATATGGAGAATATTATATTATTAATATAATTATAACAAAAAAAAAAATTATACAGCATTTTTACAATCTTAAAAATATATAAGAAAATATGTTCTTGTATGGTACCTTATATAAATTACTATATTTATAATATATATTAAAATTATATTTCTGTTCATCTCTCTTATTAATCTTCAGAACACAATATAAATTTTACATACACTTAAAATTTTAATATTAAAAATTCTATTTATTATAAAAACATATGTTTTAGAATAATCAGAAATATATAATTAATTAAATATATTAATCTAATCACATCGTTTAAGTTTTAATATAATATAAATATATATATGTATATATATTTATTTACATATATTCATTTAATATTTAGAATTTAACCCATAGTAAGAGTAATACACCATAGAACATAATATGATATATTAATAAATAATATTATTATAAATATTAGTATTTTTTTTTTTTACATTTTCTTTTTTCTTTAATTTTATAATATTAAATAAATAATAATTCAATATCAATTTGATAAATATATTTATTTCTATAGAATAAACGAATTTATCTAATACATGGTTATTTATAATGATTTTTTAATTTTTTATATAATAAAAAAAAAAAAAAACTATACACATTAAAAATGCATTAATGAAAAATATATATTAGATATATAAAATTTGTAAAAGCATATATAAGTATATTATAACACCTCTATATATTTTAATTAATCTTAATATGTTTTAATTTTCTTACTTAAATAAGATATATTTTAGATCCAATTATACTTTTTTGAAATATATAAACATAAAATATTTTGGATCAAATATATAAATAAATTTTAAATTATTAATGTTAAAATATATTAAATTATTAGTTATTATAAATATAAATGTTTAAAATTGGTATGTTATATTTTATTTTATTTATTATTTTTTTTTTTTTTTTAAGTGTTTATTTTCTAAAGATCAACACTTAATAAAAATAACATATAATTAATACTGATATATTACGTTTAAATATACATATATATTTCTATTTATTGTAAAATGTTTATATTATTTTAATTTCGTCTTGTTAACCTTTTTTGTTTTATTTTTATTCTTCTTTTTTTTGTGATTACATATTTTCCCGCAATTTATGTGAATAATATTTTTTCAATAAAAGAAAAAACAATGCTTACTAAATATTGTAGTGACAGAAAAAATAAAATAACTAATAACACAAATCCTAGTGATATAAATCACATTTCCAAAAATGGGAAAATGAATATATCAGTAAAATATAATATATTCAATAAAATATATAAATATTTATTACTTTCTCACTTAATTATATTTCTATATATAAACAATAAGGTAAAACATGAATTAATAAAACAAAATGAAGATATCTTATGTTAATTTTTCTTTTTTTATATAATATATTCATAAGGAGCAACATATTTATATATATATATATATTATAATTACATTAATATTATATATATAATATTTTTTTATTTTTTTTCTTTAGAATTATCATAAGAAATGCTTTTATGAGGACCATATTTATAAAAATGAACCATTTAATACTTTAAAAAATAGATTATTGATAGAGATTCATGTAAATGATAATTATTCCAACTTAAATTGTTCAAGTAAAAATACATCAAATTTAAGACCAAAAAAAATTAACAAAAACGATAGGAAAAATAAAAACAATATAATGGAACATATAATTTCTAGTGACAATATAAACGATGATTTATTATCACAACCGAAAAATTTAGAGGATTTAATATTTAAAAAAAGGAGAGAAGAAGCACATTTAAATGAAGGAAAAGATTTATCACACCTTGATAAAATTAAGTGCTTTCTTGATATTTTCGATGATTTTTTTATAGATAGAATGATAGATTATAGTGTTCAAAAAAAAAATTCATTATCATTACAATTTATTACAGAAAATATTTTAATACATTTTATGGCTTTTATGCCTTTTTCTTTAGCATTATTTCCTCATATATCTGATAGAATGAATTTCTTCTCTATTAATCATGAAGAGAAGAAAAAAAAGGATATATTACATATAACAGACGGAAATAAGGAACTTTACGGTGTAAAATAATTTTTAATTAATTTTTCTTCATAAATAATTATTAATAAGTCAAAAATAATGTTTATAACTAAACGTCCAAAAGAAAATTTTTAATTATTAATATATATGTATATTTACGTCTTTGTTTAATATATTATTATATACATATCTATATATATGGTTATTTTCTAATAGTTCTTATAACTATTTCTTATTTTTTAATTTTTTTTTTTTTTTTTTTTTTTTTTTTTTTTTTTTATGTTACATATATATATAATAAATACATAAATATTTATTCAATAAATATTATTATATATTTTCATATAATAACATAAATAACTTTTCATATAATTAGATAATTTATAATGTAAAACAAAATTCTTTATATATATAATTATTTTATGATAACATAAAATTATTATGACTTAATTATGAATTACAATTAAATATATGCCACAATATATAAATGTATATAATATTAAAAAAAAAAAAAAAAAGTATAAAACACAAAGACAAACATATATATCAATATATATATATATATATATATATATAATCTAATTTTCATTTATTGAAAAACATTAAAACATCGACAACATTTTACCCTTTTATGTTTAAGTTCATAATCTTATGGTTGAATTATATACCATAAAATAAAATAAACTTTCAATTTTTCATTCTATATAAATATATATATATTTATACAAATATGTATTTAAATAAACATATATGTATAAGTATATAATGCATTTAAAAAAAATAAAATTCAAAAAATAAAATAAAATGAAGACAAAACCCAAAAGTCCTTTTCCAATTTTAAATTATGCAAATATATATATATATATATATATATGTATATGTGTTAAATAATTATTTTTATATAATTCAATACGTTTAGAAAAACATTTACTATTAAGATTTTGTATATATAATATATTTTACGAAATACTTCTTTTAACAATGGTTATATAGTATATTTTTTATTCAATAGTATTGCAATATCTTTTAAAAGTTCCTCTTGGTATTTTTCACGTAATTCATTTTTTATTATTTGCAAATGTTCTAAAAACGAATAAATAAAATTTAATATATCATCAAGTGCATGTTCATCATTAATTAAACTAAGAAATCTTTTAGTGTATTCTACCTCTTCACTTGCTACTCCCCTGCACAGATTAAAAAGATTTCGTTCCCATGCCGTGTTATATTCACTTCTTCGAACTCCTTGATAATTATCATTATCTAAATATTTCTGTATTGATGCCTTTAACTCTTTCTCTATATCATCCAAACCTTCTTTCGCAACACCAATTGTGTGATTCCATATATTTCTAAGATCTTCTTTTGATGGGCATGTTTCTAATGAGTTTAGTACATCAAATAATTCCTTTTTTGTCAAATTCTTTGTCGTATCATTATAATTTATATTACATACTGAACTATTACTTTTATTTTCTACTTTAGTATTCTTCATATCATTATTAGTACTATATTTATTTTCCTTTACCTTTTGATTATTATATTTTCTATTTTTTTCATTAGTTTTTGTTTTACTAACGTCTTCTTTTTTATGTTTTAATTTTTTTTTCCTTTGTGATCCATTATGATTTCTTTCTGCTTCACCTAAATTACGTTTATACACATAAAAATTTTTAGCAGTTTCTAAGGTGCCATTTTCTAAAGAATCCTATAAAAAAAAAAAATAAATAACATAAGATATATACATATAATATAATATAATATATATTTTATTACTTTACTACTTTATAAAATTAACATGAAATAAATATATATTATCAACTAACATTTAGAAAAATATAATAAAATCCAATTATGTATAAACATAAGCAAAACCATTTAAAAGAGATATAAGGTAATTTTCCTTTTTTATTATCATCAGCACGATAAAAGGTGAAACTAATACAATTTTGTATATTCGTCATATTAATATTTTTGTGAAATATTATTTTTTTTTTTTTTTATTAATAAATAAAAAACGATATTATGATAAAAAAAAAAATTATATCCATATACATTCACAATTATATAAATATATAAGTAAATGAATATATAAAAAATCTATAATATAATATTTGCATATAAATATGTTTATATTTCTTTTTTTATTTTAAATAATTATTAATATTATATAATATAAATTTATTAAAAAATATATTTTATATTACACTAATATCATTTAAAATAATAAACATATGCTTACTCACAATGCTGATAATATATTTAAAAAATTAAAAATATAAATAAAATATATATATTCATTTATGTACATATAATACGTTTAATATAAATTAATTATTATTTTATAACTAATTAATAAAATAAATGAAAAAAATTGAGTTCTTATGTAAAACGACTTTAATTTTATATTATTTATTTATTAATTTTATTTTGGTTTACTATAAAAGTACTTTTTGTATATCCATTTATATAATCAAAAAAAATAATATGTATAATGACTTCCTATTTATTGTAATTTTTGTATCTGTACTATTATAAATATTACTTTGATTATAAATATATTATATATATATATATATATATATATATAAACAAATAATATTTATTTAAATGGAATATTTCAACAGAACTATATAATAAAACTGATAATATATTAAAATTAAAAAAAAAAAAAAAAAAAAAAATGTAAAACTAGTTAATTTAAATTTTCGTATTTTATTTTTTTATTTCATTTTTTTTTTTTTTTAAATTATTAATTCTTTTTAAATTAAAAAAAAATTATATAAATAATTAATGTACTATAATTCTATACAATATATAGGGTTATGAAATTTTTTTTAATTTCATAATAAAAGAAATTATAAAAAAAAAATAAATAAATAAATAATTATAAAAGAGAATATAATAAAAGAAAACGTAGAAGCATTATCATATATAAAACATAATAATTAATTAATAAAACATATATATATATATATATATTAAAATAAATACACTAAAATTATTTATACAAATATATTCTTGTTATTATTTTTTATTAAATACAAATATAATCCTCATAATGTAACCGTAGATTTCTAAAAACAAAAAATTTATATATATATATTGTCATAAATATATATATAATTAGTTTTTTATAAATATAAAAGATATTTATATACTAAATAATTATAAATAAATTAGTTATAATTTCCTTATTTTCTTTTATTCTTAGGATTATAAAGTTAAATATATTAATACTTGTGATAAAATAAATTCATCATCAACTTTTATACATATATATAAGAATACATAAAGAATTGCAATAAGCTACATTAGAATATAATGTAGTAAATGTATTAAAACAAATATTACATAAAACTCAATAAGCGACAATCAACAATAATGCAAAGTGCCTTTTACAAAATTAAAAAAAAAAAAAAGAATTAAACATAGGAAAACCCATAATAATTATATACAAATGAATAAAAAGAAATAAGATAAAAGTCAAATTTTAAAAAAGAATAAAGATTCATTAAATCGTGTACAATAATTATAAGAAAAATATACACTGGTGATGATCTTTTAAAAGGTCTATTTTTCTCATGAACATCAAGGATATATCATGGAATATTTTATACTTAAGTAAATAATTAGTATTAATAATTATTTTTTCTTTCTTTGTTTACTTTTTGTTTTTTTTTTTTTTTATACATTTTAATTTATATCTTTTTACATATGTGTATTTGAATAAAAGCATTGTAGAATTTTGTAATATATATATATATATTTATATATATAAAATATAAAAATAATATAATTTTTTTTTTTTTTTTTCTTTGGAATGCTATACTATTTTTGAATTGTATTTTAAATATTTAAATACGTTTATACTGCATTCTCATTTATATAAAATATATGTAATATATATAATTCAAAGAAATTATTTTATTACTAATTAAAAAATATATAAAATTAATTATTTATATTCAATAATTTTCATTTTTACTATAATAAAAAAAATTAATAATTTAAATTTTGTTTTAAAATATTAATTAATTTATTTATTTTCATATGAATAAATCTCATTTTAAATTCCACAATCATTACTTTTGCATGACATAATATTTGTAATAAACAAAAAAATATATTGAAGTCCTTGATATATGAAGGATTTATAATATTCTGATTTAGATTATGTCATATTTTAAATTAAAAATGTAATAAACAATATTTTTAATTTTCACCAATTAAAAAATACAGAAAAGAAAAAACAAAGAAAAGAAATGAAATGAAATGAAAAACAGAAATATAAATATTAATAAGTAAAGGTAAAATATAATAACATTTAAAAAATAAAAAAATAAATAAATAGTTATATTATTTTAAAAACTCTTTTCAATGTTATATTCCAATATACATCTTTACACATAAGTATGTAATTATACATTATTATAATAATTTTTTGAATATTTTTTTTCGTCTTATTTATTATATATTAATACCACAATACTTTATAGTTTTTATTATAATATTTTTTAAATATATCAAAAAATATAGATGGACAATAAATGTACACAGATTTAATTTTAATAATACAACAATAATAAAAAATTTAATATATATGTTAATAAATTAATAGAAATGTTACTGCATAAAAAAAAATTATATATTTTTACACACATAAAAATCAAATGATCAAATACACATTTTTTTAAAAATACTAATAAGACAAATAAGATATTAAAAAAAATAATATTAAAATAATTAAAAATAAATTAAATATTTTTCTTCTTTCTTTTTTTTTTTTTTTTTTGGATCACATTGTTTAACATTATATATATATATATATATATATATATATATATAATTATAATTTGAAATGTTTAGGACATTATATTCCCATATTTCACTAATATTTATTTCTTAGCATAATAAAATGTTTATTAAATTTTTTATATATATATGTTAATAAGTTTGTTCACTACTTAACATATTATATATGCCATATCATTATAAATATTTAATAATAAATATATATATATATTGTAATTATTTTAATTCTGATATACGCTTAAAAATATATATATATATATATATATATATATATATATATATATATATATATATATATATATATATATATATATGTATGTATATATATAAGAACTCACACAGAATTCTAATTCTAATATATATATGTACATTTGTATTATTAATATAATAATTCTTTCTTAAATCAAATATATATATATATATATATATATATATATATATATATATATATATATATATAATTAATAAGTTTTATTCGAACATAGACATGAATAAAATAACATACTTCTATATGATTTTGTATATACTTCTAAAAATATATTATTCTACATACATATATAATAAAAAAATTATTTTTATTTAATTGAATATTTTTAAAAAAATATTCTATTAATATTTCATATATAATATAATTAAGAAATATAAGTATTTCTTTTAATTTTTATAAAAATTATTTTTTTTTAACCAAGGTTTTTGCAAATTCTTCTAACAGTGCCCTTTGATGTTTTTCATGTAATTCCTTTTTTAATGTCTTAAAATATTCTAAGAATGAATAAATAAATTTTAATATATCATCCAGGGTATATTCTCCATTGATTAAACTAAAAAAATTTTTAGTGTATTCTAACTCTTCACTTGTTACGGTTTGACAAAGTCTCGAAATATTTTCTTTCCATATATCATCATAAAACCAACATTTTCTAAAACCATCAAACGCAAAAATATCATTATCTAAATATTTCTGTATTGATGCCTTTAACTCTTTCTCTATATCATCCAAACCTTCTTTCGCAACACCAATTGTGTGATTCCATATATTTCTAAGATCTTCTTTTGATGGGCATGTTTCTAATGAGTTTAGTACATCAAATAATTCCTTTTTTGTCAAATTCTTTGTCGTATCATTATAATTTATATTACATACTGAACTATTACTTTTATTTTCTACTTTAGTATTCTTCATATCATTATTAGTACTATATTTATTTTCCTTTACCTTTTGATTATTATATTTTCTATTTTTTTCATTAGTTTTTGTTTTATTTACATCTTCTTTTTTATGTTTTAAATTTCTTTTCCTTTTGGAACTCTTATTATTTTTTTCTGCCTCACCTAAATTGCGTTTATACACATTACAATTTTTAGCGATTTCTAAGCTACCATTTTCTAATGATGTCTATATAAAAACAAGTAATATAACATATATATATATATATATATATATATAATATAACACATATTTTATAGTAAATTAATTTATAAAAAAAAAAAATAAATTATATAAAATAAGATTTATAAGATAAACTTACATTTAACAGAGCATAATAAAATCCAATTATATATAAACATAAGCAAAGAAATTTAAATGACATATAATGTAATTTTCCTTTGTTGTTCTCATTATCATGATAAAAGGGAAAAACAATACAATTTTTTTTATTCATCATATGGGTAAATCAATTATTTTTTTGATTAATATATAATGAATGAAATTAACACAAATAATAATATTTATATATATTAAAAATTAATAATATATAAGTTTATAAATAACCTTATATATATATATATATATATATATATTTATATTATATTTCTAATTTTTTTATAATTTACTGAAATAAGGAAGTAAATAAAAATATAAAATATTTAATTGAATAAAATATATACTATTTTTATATATATATATATATATTTAAACAAAAGTACAAATCCTAAATTCAAGAATATTATGAATAACTCATTAAACAATCATTTAATAATTATTATGAGGTAAAATAAATATGTTTTATTTTTTATGAAACATTCTCAAAATGTAATCTATAATACAAAAATGCTTTTCTTTTATATAACATATGACAAACATAAAAAATAATATTTCCATGTATATTTCTTAATATAATTTATTATATATATATATATATATATATATATATATATATATATATATATATTTATTTATTTATTTTATTTTATTTTTAATACTTTTATAATGCTAATATGTTTCAATCAAATCTTATATTACCATTTTTGAATCTTGGAAATATATTAAAGTATTAATCTTTCTTTCTTTTTTTTTTTTTTTTTCTTGTTAATGTTATATCAGATATATATATATATATTTATAAAATATATTATGTTTCTTATAATAATTATAATGTTTATTTTATTAGGGAAAAAATATATATATTATATAAATTTTCCTATTATAATAAAATTAGAATTGTTATTTAATATATATTTTTTTAATTTTAGAAAACTTACGTTTATAAAATATTAGTTCCATATTATAATATTATTATAAATCAATAGATATATAAACATTTCGTGTTCGAGATATTTTTTTTATTATTATATAATGAAAATTAAATATACAAATTATATTTTCCTTAATGAATGTCAATTATTAATATATATATATATTTTTTTATTTAAAATTAGGATAAAAAAGAAAATAAATTAATTAACATAAAATCATATATTACTCCTTATACTGAAATGTAAAATTACGATAGATATTTATATTAAATAAATTATAATAATAAAATTATTAGAACTAATATTATTAAATAAAATTATATTTATTCTTTTATATATTCAGTTTTTTATTCTATCATTATATATATTTAAAAAATATATATTACTTTGAGTAATTAAATAATATATCAAAACGATATATATATATATATATATATATATATATAGTAATAATATATGTTTCTATAAGTTCCTTAAAAAAGAAAAAAAAAAACGAATTAAAAATTTTTCGTCATAAATAATAAATAAAAAACATATAAATTAAAAAATTTAATAATAACATCAAAATAAACAATATAATATTGTAACATATAAAATTTTAATTTTTTAAATATTAATTGTTATATTATATTGCATTTTAAATTTAAAATAAATAAAACAATAAATTGCATTTTATATCATATCTGTATATAAATATTTATTTATTTATTTATTTATTATTTTTGTATAATGTATTTTTTCTTCATTTTCATTTTTTCTACCATAATGTATAATAAGAAAATAATTACCATAACCAAAACTATAAACATTATTGAAACAATAAAAGCAATAATATTAGTATGGTAAATAGAATATGTAACATATATCACATTTATTTTGGATTACTTTAGTAATACCTTAGTTTCCGTAGTAACTACATAGTAGGTGCTTCAGCTGATATTTTAGCATCCCCAACAATATTTTGTATGCATATTTCTAAAAACATCTTTTTTGAGGAATATTCTTATCCTGCAAAAAGATAAAAAAGTTACTTTTCATCTTAACCAGTTATATTCCAGAACATATAATAATGAATATTAATTGAATCAGTAAGTAGAGAGAGATTATTAATCGTTTCTACATTAATATCCTTTTATCCTTGAGATAAGCTTATAATTCATACAACTATATGTTTTTTTTAATTCATCAACGTTATACATAATACCATACGCAATTCCCTTTCCTTTATATGCAAAGCAACAGTGGCGTGCTAAAAAAATTCAATACAAGCAAGCACAACAATGTTTTTCCACTTATTTATTGTATGTTTATACCAAATAAATAATACTTGATACAACATTTCCTAAACTACAACCAAATTTGAAACAACATTTTTCAACCATATCTTCTAAAAATTTATTATATTCACATGTAGTTATATTGTCTCTTTGTATGTTAGTTTGCAATGACGAGAGTTGTTGTGCTAATATTTTCTGAATTTTATTTTTAATGTAATTATTTCTATATACTTATCAATTTTTTCTTCACATTTTTGTTGTCTTTTTATAATATTTTCATCATATTATCGTAATGTTTGTGATTTTTTTTACTCAAAATTATTGCACCACTGCTTCCACTTCTGGATCATTGTCATTATTTGGATCATGAATCTCACATTCATATAATACTCTTCTTCATATAAATATTTTTTAATTAGGATTATTCACATGATCTATGTCATAAGTTTTCTTATGTTAATTTACATAATAAATACAATAAAAGCAATATATATATATATATATATATATATATATTAAAATTAGTCATAATTTATGGTTATATACTTGCAATAATTTTATAATAAATGTTTTTATGCATATTTTAATATACGTTATAACTTATTCTAACATATATATATATATTAATGTATGATGTTATATATTAAATAATTAAACTAACAAAATTTTATCCTTTTTAACATATATCATATATTACCTTCGATTATTAATATATATCATTTTTTCTTTTTTTTATGGAAACCAATAATTGTTTTTTTCATTTATAAAAAAAAGGGTCTTATAAAATATATAATAAAATGAAAAAATAATTATATGATTATATAATTATATATTCTATACCATTCATTTTTCAAATCTAATAATTTTAATTAAAAAAAATTTATAAAATTCTATTAAATTACAAGAACATAAATTATTATATAAATATATATTTTCATAAATACATTAATAAAAAAAACGAATAACCTATATGTTGTAAATAAAGTAAAAATAGGTATAACAATAATATCTATATGTTTACATGACAAATTATACAACTTACTAGAACATATATTTATAATTCATATTTTAATATATATAATTTTATATTATGGTAATTTTAAATATATTACAAGAAAAAATGTATATAATAATATTATATTATACATAACCTAAATTCAATAATATAAAAAATTTTATATAATAATTAATATTAAATTTTAAAAATATTTTTTACTAATAAAATTAATTTTTATTATAGCTCTTATTACATGTTATAAACTTCCCTCTGCTATATCTATAATGTGCTAAATAACTCTGTTAGTATTTATATATTTTTTTTTATTTATTTAAAGAACGATAACAAATTATATTAAATTTAATTTTAATATTTATTTTATGGAAAAAGTATCATTATTTATTTTTGGAACTTTTTTTAAAACAGCATAAATGAAATTTTATTTCTAAATAATTTAGTTTACATAATTACATAGTATTATATCTTATATAAATATATTCTATTTATAATTAATATGTTGTAAATATTATATTTACATTACAATATATAATATAACGTTACATTTGATGAATTCAGTTTTTATAATATTATGATATTATAATTATTCCATTGTAATTGTAAACCACAATATATCTTTAATAATTACATTATAATAAATGTTACTATTAAATATATTTAACCAAAACGAAGATATAACATATATGAATAAATAAGCATAAAAAAAAAATATATTACACTCATAATATATGTAATTAATAATTTATAAAAACAAATAAAACAAATAAATAAAACCAAATACATATATATAATAGAATTATATAAATATATATTATGTTACATTATATATTGTATTTATTTTAAAAATATATATTTTTATTATATTTTTTAAATGAATGTATGGCTAGAACCATCTTACTAAATAACAAAACAATACACACATCGATATTATATATATTGACATCTATAGTTATTCATATATATTAATTGTATATATATATATATATATATATATATATATATATATATATATAGTTATGTAATGTATTTTATGAAACATAATTATATATTAATAATAAAAAAAAAAATATATATGAAAAAAGAAAGAAATAAAAACATATGTTTTTTGTACTACTATATATTATTGTATTATAATTATATTTCTTAAGCATTTCTCTATAATATTTATTATATAATATAATATATATATATTTTTTCTATTATATATTTCTTTATATAATATTATAAAAGGCGAAAAAATCAACAATTCTTCATTAATTTTCCTTTTTATATTATAAAATATGAATATATATTTTAACAATATAATTATACACAATTGTTTGCTTAAAAAGGAACAGTATATTATAATAATAATATAGTAATCAGAACAAAACTAATTATTCAAGAAAAAAATATTAATGTTCGATTTATTATGCACAAAAAATTAAATTTTATATATTTACAAAATATTTATAATATATATATATATATATATATATATATATATATATATAACAGAATGTACAATTATGTGTGATTATAAAAAAAAGGGTTTTATATTATATAAAATATATAAAAATTATTTGTTTTAAATAATTTAATTAAAAAAAAAATAAATATACAAAAAAGACAAAAATATAATTCAATAAATAATAAGAATCATATTTTTTTTTTTTTTTTTAATTTTTAATTATATAAACATTTTGAAATATTTAAACTTATTATATATAACAAAAAAATATATATATAAATAAATAAACAAATAGTATACTAAACCAAAAACCAAAACAATAATAATAACAAATAATAAGAATAATATAAAATACTTTTTTATATTATTTGAACAATGCATTACATAAAAAAATGTATGATTAATATTTCTATATTTTCTTTTTTTTTTTTTTCATAGATATATTTCTTTTTAATCATCTATTATCCTCTATATATTTATGCATTTACTTGTTGTTCTTCTGTTCGAGTTTCTACTATATGTCTTTTTCCATGTATGTCATTATCTCTTTCAGTGCTATTTAATAATGAACGTTCTATTTCCTTTTGCATATATGTTCCACTACTTTTTCTTAATTGTTTTTGAACTGCTTGAGATATGCTCTTTTCTTCATATTTTCTTAGCGCTGTTTGAACATCTTCTAAAACATCATCTTCTTCGGATTTTAATACATATTCTTTTAAATCATTTAACTGTGATTTCGATATTCTTTCATTTTCATTATTACGTCCATTTTTAATTTCGTTTTTTCGATCAAAACTTTTACCATTATCCATACTACCGCTGCTACTTCCTTTTAATTTGTCTTCATATTTCTTTTTAACTTCATCTATATAAAATGAAAAGTCTTTAAATACATGAAATCGTCTAACCTTAAATGTTGGAGTAAGATAATTGTTCGTATCCCATTGTTTGGAAGTTAAGTATATGTCATTAATAATATTATATCTATTTAATTTTGTTTTTTTATAAATTTCCATCATTTTCTTCTTTACATAATCAATATAAATAGGCTCATTTAATGTTTCATCAATTAATTTTTCTGAATAATTTTTCTCATTTACACCAGTTATTTTTAACATATTATCATTCTTCAAACTTATAAATAGTAAATATTTATCCACAGATATAATTCCCAATGGTCCATCCATAGAATCATCACCATATGCAACACAATTATTTATAAAAGGTATTTGTGAATAAAGATTATTTATCATATCAGTTTCTATATACTCACCTTGAGATAATTTAACCAAACCCTTTGATCTATCTAAAAATGTTAAAGAACCATTATCATTAATTCGTACAATATCTCCCGTTTTAAAATAACCATCATTTGTGAAGGCATTTTTGGTACATTCCTTTTCTAAAAAGTATCCACTAAACATACAATCACTTTTAATTAATAATTCTCCTTTTGGTAATGCATCAGTTGCTTTGTATGTTTCCCATGTTCTTACTTTATATTTTGTACTAGGAGAAATAGGTACTCCCATACTCTCTGTGTCACTATCTTCTATATCTTGTATAAAACTGGGACCAGTAAGTTCTGTTAAGCCATATCCCTGGTAATATTTAACATTTAGTAAAACACTTAACTGAGCACCAATATCTGGACATAATTTTCCACCCCCATTTATAATAGTACGCATATTGGGATTTATCATATCTTTAATTTTACTTGATACAGATGTAATACCTTCAACAACTTTACTAAAACCTCCATCGATATTACCTTTACGTAAATTTATAGCCTGTTTTGCTACAAATTTCTTGAAACCTGTTAAGTTATCTATTTCTGTCATAATATTCGTATACATTCTACTGAAAATTTTAGGTACCCCAAAAATTATTTCACTATTAGAATTACATATATCTCTATTCAGATATTTAATATCTCTACTCCATATATTAATTTTTATACCCAAAAATAAGCTCGATAAAACAAGAATTCTTTCATATACATGAGATACCGGTAAATAAGATAAATGTGTTCTTAATGAATATTCTTTTAATATATTATTATCACATGTTGGTATTACACTATTATAGAAATTCTTATTGCTTAACATAACACCCTTTGGTTTTCCAGATGTCCCAGATGTATATACAATAGAAGTAACAAAATCAGGATCTTCATTTTCAATTTTATAATTAATTATGTCATTCTGTGTCATATTATCAAATACGATAATATTTAAGTCAAATGTTTTAGCTTTTTCTTTTAATGCATTAATCTTTTCTAATTTTTCATTATTATATTCTAAAGCACCCAAACTAATATCTTCTATACTATTAGATTCATTACATTTTTGTTTATTACTACTTTTTCTTGAAACATTAGTTTTTTCTTCAATTTCTAAATTCACATCACTACGTTTAGTTATATTATCTAAAATTATTAGCTTTTTCAAATATGGCAACTCATTTTTACGATACAATATTCCTTCAACTAAATCCAAATCTAAACATAACCATTCTAATTTTGAATTATTTAATATATCTATAATTATATCTATACTAAATTTCGATTGAATTACTAATGTTGTTATGCCACTCATCATACAAGCCAAATCAGTAATTAACCAATTAGTTGAGTTATTACCATATAATCCTAATAATCGAAATTTCCCATTATTCATTTCTTCATTATATATTTTTTCTGGAATACCTGTACCTTCATACGTTTTCAATGAATGACTAAATGATAACACCTTTTTAAAAAAATTTCCATATGTTATATATTTTTCTGGTTCTCCACAAGAATTTTCGACTATTGCTAACTTATTATTATCTAATTTATATTTATCTAAAAAAAATTTCATAAGATGTTTATATTTATATATTGAACTTTT
>FMKE01000012.1:0-11448 GCA_900097035.1 Plasmodium blacklocki (nom. inval.)
AATATATATTACAATATATATATAATACTACATAATATATATTACAATATAATATGATATATAGTATATATTACAATATAATATTAAAGAAAAAAAAATATATTTTATTTAAAAACTATATTTATAAAATAAGAAAATTTTTTTTAAAAATATATTTAAATAAGTATTTTTTTTTTCTGAATACGGGAAAAAAAAAAATGAATATATATTTACACTATATATATTTAAAATTCATTTTCCTTTTAACAGATGTTTTAATTGTTTCCACAAAAATGGGATTTATGTATGGTTCCATATATTTTTTGCGCCATAGGTCATCATAGGGATCATAAACATAATGATTAGTATTACTATCATTAATAATATATTCTGTTAAATCCATGAATTCAAATATAAATTTCCAAAAAAAAAACTAGATTAGTGCTTCCTCCATGAAGTCTATTGACATCAATGGTAGACGGATCATTAGGATCAATAATAATTTATATAGATATATTTGTATATAAAAATTTATATCTATTATTAATAGAATTGGAGTTATATACTCATATCTTTTTATGGGACACTTAATATATAGATCTGTTGGCTATTATTCCACTTTTCGCACATGTAACGATATCTATCTAGCCATTTATCAAATAGATCCAATGGTACAGTGGCATCACTATATCGTGATATAATTACATGTATTTTGTGATGTTACCACGTATGGTGTAACTATATATGTAACATTATTCATGTCGTTGTGTCACTACATGTATATGTGGTAACACTACATATGGTTTTTTATGTGTATTTTGTCCCATATAGTTCCTTTTCTTTCCTTTTGAGTATCTCACTATATATATCAATATTGTCACTTAGAGTATCACTGATTAAATCTGTTCCAGTATATATATTATTTGGAACATATTTTGGGTCATCCACAGTATTGGTTTCCATATTTGTGTGTGTTGGAACATTCCAATTAATATTATAACTATGATCATAACCACCATGTAAATATCTATCTTTAATTTGGGTAATAAAAGGTTTTTCATCCATTATATCATCTAAAATATTAGGTTGTATCTCCATATACATATTATCATCAATGGTATTTTCATTAGAGAGATCCGTTTTTGTACATTGTAAAATGTTTGGGATAAATCCCTGTTTCAGTTGGATCAAGCCATTATCATTAATAGGTTTATTTGTGGGTATGTCACCAATAGATATGTCAGGTATATGTGTATCACGTATATGTACGTCAGGTATATGTGTATCACGTATATGTGTATCACATATATTATGTATATGTTTTCTTTGTAACATGTTGGATACCAACGTATTTGTAGGTGTGTCACAAGGTATATCACTAGTATGATGTGTATCACACGTATTATGTTGATAATATATAGGTTTATTTGTAGGTATGTCACATGTGTTGTGGTCGATAGGTATGTCACAAGTATTATGGGTATCACACGTATTGTGGGTCGTTTGTGGTATGTGGGTATGGGTATGGGTATCATGGGTATCATGGGTATCATGGGTATCATGGGTATGGGTATCATGGGTATGGTATCATGGGTATGGGTATCATGGGTATGGGTATCATGGGTATGGGTATCATGGGTATGGGTATCATGGGTATGGGTATCATGGGTATGGGTATCATGGGTATCACAAGTATTATGGGTCGTTTGTGGTATGTGGGTATGGGTATGGGTATCATGGGTATGGGTATCACATGTTTGGTGTGGTATATGTGTGTTGTGTAGGTCCGTTTTGGTCGATTCTAGGATAATATCTATCAATGATCTGTGTTTAGGGGTAGGTTCCACCCCTATTTCATGAATTTCTTTGTCGCCAGTAATTTCTTCAACATATATGTATGGTTTGCCACGATATGGTGGATCGTGGTTGTTGGCCACATGTTGCGCTAATTGGATCAAACGATATAAAGGTTTGGGGAGAACTGGATTTTTTTCTTCTTCCGGGGATGTTTTCTACAAAAGAAAAAAATATGTATGTGTGGGGGATAATATATGTATGGGGGATAATATATATGGGTTTTTGGGGAACAATATATATGGGTTTTGGGGGATAATATATATGTATTTGGGGGATAATATATATGTATTGGGGGGATAATATATATATGTATATAGGTGGATATAAATTTAATTTTTTTTTTATTTAACTCTTATTGTACGAATATATATAATTTTTTTTTTCTAAATAAAATTTATTTTTTTCTAATTTTTTTTTTCTAAATAAAATTTATTTTTCTAATTTTATTTTCTTATAAAAATTTTTTTTTTTTCTAATTTTTTTTTCTAAATAAATTTTTTTTTTTTTTTTTTAATTTTTTTTTTCTAAATAAAATTTATTTTTTTTCTAATTTTTTTTTTTCTAAATAAAATTTATTTTTTTTTCATTTTTTTTCTAAATAAAATTTATTTTTTTTTAATTTTTTTTTTTTTTTTAATGAAAATTTCTTTTTTTTTATTTTAACTTAATTTTTTTTTAATTTTTTTTTTTTTTCAATTTTTTTTCAATTTTTTTTTAATTTTTTTTTCATCAAAATTTCTCATTTTTTATCAAAAATTTTATAATTTTTTTTTTTCTTTTTCAAAGAAATATATTTTTTTTTTCTTTTTCAAAGAAATATATATTTTTTTTTTTTTAATATTTTTTTTCCAATACATATATATCCCCACATCTACCCCCACCTATATATTTCTTACTTTCAGGAATAAACAGAACATCAATGAGCCCAAAAGTAACAGTATTTGGATAGGAACAATATATTTGGGGAATTCCGTCGGTACTTGCGATATCTCCGTACGACTATTTTCAGACGTTTCGAACATATATGATGCGGCATGGATTCCAAGAGTTGCCAACGTGGCTGCAACGGTCAGTCCTAAAGAAACAAGGGTTGGTGAAGTTAATTGGTTGTGGGGAATAATATTATCACTACTAACACTATTATCACTAGGTTGGGAAGTAACAGTACCACTAGGTTGACCAGTACTATCACTACTAGGTTTGTCACTATCACTTTGGGAACTAACACTGTCACTTTTTTGACCACTACTATCACTTTGGGGACCAGTACTATCACTTTGGGAACTAACACTATTATCACTTTGTTGGTCATCACTTTCTTGTTGTTGTTGTAGTTGTGATGACTGGTTTTGTTTGTCGCTATCACTCTGTTTTTCTGCACTGTATATTTCCTGTACTTTTCGTTCGAGAATTTCATTATATACATCACCATGGTTACGCTTCAATGTATCGCTGATAAAATCTTTTGCAGTATATATATGGGTAGATTGTTCCACAGAGGGTGGTTTTTTCTCACTAGATATTTGGTATGGTTTTTCTTCAGTAGATGTTTGGTTTGGGTTTTCCTCAGTAGATGTTTGGTTCGGGTTTTCCACGCAGTTTGGTTTTTCCACGCAGTTTGGTTTTTCCACGCAGTTTGGTGTATCAACACTAGATGTTTGGTTTGGGTTTTCCACAGATATAGGGGTATCCACAGTAGATATTTGGTTTGGGTTTTCTTCAGTAGATGTTTGGTATGGTTCTGGGAGGTTCCCACATTTATTATAGATAGGTTGGTCACGACATAAATCTTTATCAGGGATAGGTATGTCACTAATAGATATGTCACATATGTCACCTATATGTCTATCACTTATATGTATATCACTATATGGTATATCACATATGTCACCTATATGTCTATCACTTATATGTATATCACATATGTCACTATTTGGTATATCACTTATGGGTCCATCACATGTATCATGTAATTGTTTTCTTTCTATCATGTTGGATACCAACATATCTGTAGGGGTGTCACAAGGTATGTCACTTATGGGGGTATCACGTGTATCACTATGTATGTCACTAGTATGATGTGTATCACTTGGTTTATTATGGGGATGATGTATAGGTTTATTTGTAGGTATGTCACCACATGTATCACATATATCACTATGTGTGTCACTAGTATGATGTGTATCACTTGGTGTGTCCCCACATGTATCACGTGTATCACCACATGTATCGTAGTTGTGGACGGTACATATCTCGCGAGCAATATTTTGGGCACCGGTGCGTCGAGTATATGTCAGGTGGGTGGAACAAATGTCACATGTTTGGTGGGGATCGCACGTTTGGTGGGGATCACAAATATCACGTATGTCGCACGTTTGGTGGGGTGTGTGGGTATGTGTACCACAAATATCACAAGTACCACATATGTCACATGTTTGGTGGGTGTCACTGTCGTTGTGTGATGTATATGTGTTGTGTGTATGTCTATTTCTCGGCTCGAGGACTATATCTATCAATGTTCGGTATTTAGGCGATTTATATGGGTATATTTCTTCATACTCGCTGGTATTATCGTCGCTGGAATTATCGGTAGTTTCATTTTCTTCAACATATATGTACCGTTTGCCACAATATTGTGGAATATGGTCGGTGTTGGGCACGTCGATCACTCGATATAAAGGTCGGGGAAGTACCGATATTTTTGGCCTCGATTTTTTCTACACAAAAAAAAACATATATATGTAGGGGGGGGATAATATATATGTAGGGGGGGATATATGTATATATAGGTGGATATAAATTTAATTTTTTCATAAATAAATTTTTTTTATTATAAATAAATTTTTTTTTTTTTATAAATAAATTTTTTTAATTTTTTTTTATAAATAAATTTTTTTTTTATGATTTAGTTCTCATTGTACCAATATTTTTTTTTTTTTTTCATTTCTCATTGTACCAATATATTTTTTATTTTCCATTTCTCATTGTATCAATATTTTTTTTTTTCATTTCTCATAGTATATCAATATATTTTTTTTTTTTTCAATTTAGTTCTCATAGTACCAATATATTTTTTATTTTTTTTTTCCATTTAGTTCTCATAGTATATCAATATATTTTTTTTTTATTTTCCATTTCTCATTGTACCAATATATTTTTTTATTTAGTTCTCATAGTATTTCAATATATTTTTTTTTTTTTTTTCCATTTCTCATAGTATATCAATATATATTTTTTTTTTTCTAAATAAATTTTTTTTTTCTATTTATTTAATTTAGTTCTCATAGTACCAATATATATTTTTTTTTCCATAAATTTTTTTTTCTTTTTCCCAAATTATTTTTTTTTCACAAATTTTATTTTTGTGTAAAAAATTTTTTTTTCTTTTTCCAAATAATTTTTTTCTTTTTCCAAATTATTTTTTTTTTTTGTATAAAATTTTTTTTCTTTTTTTTCCCAAATTATTTTTTTTTTTTTCACAAATTGTTTTTCTCTTTTTCCAAATTATTTTTTCTTTTTTATGAAAATTTCTTATTTTTTATTTTAACTGAATTTTTTTTTTTTTTCATGAAAATTTCTCATTTTTTATTTTTACTGAATTTTTCTTTTTTCTATACACAATTTTTCAATTTTTTTTTAAATAAAATTTCTCATTGGTTATCAAAATTTAATAATTTTTTTTTCTTTCTTTCTTTCTTTCTCATAATTTTTTTTTATAACATAAATTTCTTATATGCTTTTTTGTTATTTTTGTTTTTCTTGAACAAATATATTTGTATATTTCTTTTTTATATTTCTTTTTTTTTTTCAAGAAATATATTTTTTTTTATTTCTTTTTTTTTTTAATCTTCAAGAAATATATTTCTTTTTTATATTTCTTTTTTTTTTATATTCAAAAAATATATTTTTTTTTTTTATCTTTTTTTTTAAATCTTCAAGAAATATATTCCTTTTTATATTTCTTTTTTATATTCAAAAATTATATTTCTTTTTTATCTTTTTTTTTATATTCAAAAATTATATTTCTTTTTTATCTTTTTTTTTAATCTTCAAGAAATATATTTCTTTTTCCTCTTTTTTTTTTATATTCAAGAAATATATTTCTTTTTTATCTTTTTTTTTTTATATTCAAGAAATATATTTCTTTTTTTTTTTTATATTCAAGAAATAGATTTTTATATTTCTTTTCCAATACAAATACACACACACACATATCCACACAAAACCCACACATACAAAAACACATTTATTACCTTCCTTAATAGGTACGACAATATAAAAAGTACAAATCCTACAGATAAAGGTATAATTGTCCCTGGCAGTACTTCATCCAAATTGGGGGTTGTTGGGTTGGTGCTTCTGGAGCTTCTTCAGGTGTCTGGTCACTACTACTGTTGCTATCACTAGAATCACTACTATCACTACTGTTACTACTATCACTACTGTTACTACTATCACATGTAACAGATTTTACAACTTCATGTGTAATTTTTACAGCAAATTGAGTATAAGAAATAATAAGGCTTGTTATTTTAATCCACAAATCATCATCATCTTCGTCATCTTCCTCTTCCTCTTCCTCTTCCTCTTCTTCCTCATCCGATGATGTTTCCGGCACATCTCCTCCTTTTGGATAATTCCAATCTGATACCCCATTCCTTCCTTTCCCTTTTTCTTTATCCTTCTCCTCTGATGGCGGATTGCACGTACATTTATTTTCATGGTCGTTCGGGTACTCCTTGAACGCATACTTGTCATTATTACCACCAGTACCACCTTTACCACTATTTTCGTCGAAATTATTTTGTTCCTTACAATGGGTAACGTTTTGTTTTTTCACATATTTCGCGGCACTATCATAGGAGTTGGTGCCACTACGACCAACTTTAGCACCACTAGCACCACGATTACCATTACTTATTTGTTGCAAGTATTTTGCAACCTCTTTCTCATGCTCAGAAAGACCATTAGTATCATCTTTTTTCTTATATATTTCTTTATATTTCTTTTGTAGTTTTTCCCATTCAGTTTTCTTACATGTAACATATTTGCAATAGTCGCAACAGGCTTTTTTACACTGCTCACATTTATCACATTTTCCAGTGCCATTACTACAATTCTTACACTTCGTTTTCATCGCCACATATCTTTTTTCTGTCCTTGGCAAAACTCGTCGGCCCATTCGGTCATCCAGCGCAAAAACTGTGGGATACCCACAAACGTGGTAAGGGGGTGGAGGATGTACCTTTTAATTCCATTTTTTTGTACTCATACGTGCTGTTGTCCACGAATTTTTCCCGTTTCTCCTCATTTTCAATATGTTGCGACAAACCACATAACATCCCTTTCCACACATCTGGGCCCACATGTTGCCACCACTGGTCGGCTGTGGTGACACTACTGTTGCAGTCAGGTTCATTACTCTCACTTTGTTTGCCACCACTACTACTACTACGACTACTTGGTTTCCCATTTTTTAAAATATTCGTAACCTTACCTGATATTGTGTTACTGTCGTTACATATATCTTTCCCCAAACATATGTCGCGAATATCGCTGAACGTGTAGAACATTTGGCGTTTGAACGCAGGGGGATGAGGCCGCACTGTAATTTTCGTGGGTCATTAATATCAAGTTTGGGAGATTTGGAACTAACACTATTGCCACTACTGGAACCACCACTACGGCCAAGAAAAAGGTTAAGAAAGGTAGTTGCAGTACTTCTGTTGTCACAAATGTTGTCATTACCACCAACTTTGCTACCACGTGTAGTGTTGTTACAACTCTGGTATTTGTGCCACAGGAGGTACGTTTCGATCGCGGCGGACTGGATCAGGGCGCGACGCAACATATGGCGGTCACCAGAACTCGTGTCCACACTTTCCAGCGGTTTTAGACACATGTTTTGTCTCCTCGGGGGGACACAAACATCTTTGTCTTTCACGTTGTTGTTGCCACAGTGCCACGTATTGCACGTTTTGGGTTTACATCCACATATGCAACAACCACTATCACCACTACTACACGTGGTTGTGGCACCACTACACGTAGATGTGGTTGTAGCAGTACTACCACTACACGGTGTTTTGTCACACGCTTTGCACGCGGTACACGTCTCGCTACACTTGGTTTTGTCGCAACACTTTGTGTCATCACACTTGGCGGCAGTACCACACTTGGTAGTACTACCACTTATTGCATCCTCCGCCACATCGCACGGATCGTCCATACATTTGCATGGACTGTCGTAGTCATGTGGATATTTTCGGAACGCATAATTGTGTTCATACTTTTACTGTCCTCGAAATGTTCCTGGTTTGCCAATTTGCAATCGCTAAAACCACGTGTTGCTTTCAAGTACTCGACGAGATCTTTATATTTGTCGGCACTTGTGCCGCCACCCTTTTGTTTAAGTTGTGTGAAAAATTCCTTGAGATGTTTGTCATTACCATCAGTGGAAGCCTTACCATCACCGCCACCACTAGCACCACCAACCACCAGTGTCACTACTCTCATATAGTGTTTCGTACTGTTCTTTCAGTTTTTTCCATTGAGGTTTCCACCTTTGACAAACTTTTATATACTTTGCAGAGATCTGAACAACTTTTGCATTTGGAGCCGCACCGTTTACATTCATCATTCTTACCATTACCATTCTTGCATTATCGCAACTGCTCTTCATACCCTTGTAGTCGAATTCTATTTTCCTGCATAATTTTCGGCCCATTCAGTCATCCATCTCAACCGTTGGGGAATATAGTCGTCCACAGGAGTATACGATTCGTCGTGGCCACATTTACCTTGTGTATATTCATTCTCTTACCAGAATGTCCAGTTTCAAAAATTTGGCGTCTTGTGGAGCCTTGCACGTCATGGCTTGCCATACCTGGTCGCGATTGGCTGCCCACCAATCATCTCTCAGTTTTGTAAGGTTATTGTCGCCATTATAGTTGCTGTTACTTTTGATCTCAGGATGTTTTTCTTTGATGTTTTTTAAATATTGTTTGTAACCTTTTTTCGATTCCTTATTATTCTTGTTCGTTTCCACCAAATCCCTTCCTCGTATAATATCCCCAAGATCGGCAAAACTGTATTTCATTGCACGGCATATATTGTATCGGACTTATTAGTATGTTGTACTATGCTTTCCCCTTCCTTCACCGCTGTGAGCAACACGTCCCCGAGGAACGAGTCGCTAACAAGTTTGCCATTAACGGTACCAGTAGAACGCTACATGTGACATCATTGGCACCACCACCACCACCACTACTTTGGGCGGCACTCCTATCTTGGCCCTTATTGTCGGCATTGCC
Organism: Plasmodium blacklocki (nom. inval.); assembly: GCA_900097035.1. NCBI lineage: Eukaryota > Apicomplexa > Aconoidasida > Haemosporida > Plasmodiidae > Plasmodium > Plasmodium blacklocki (nom. inval.). The sequence goes on from FMKE01000012.1 coordinate 9,150, forward strand.
CCACAGAGTGGACTACCTTTGCTCAAATCTAAATTTTCTAAATTTACAGTACACATATATTTTCTTCTAGGAGGGACAAATATGTTGCTACTATTATTGAGTGGTTCCCATTTCGTTCCTATAGCTAGCCTATTAAAAGTGTTTTTGCCGTCTTTTTCTTGGACAGCTTTATTTTTACAGGGATCTTTTGTTTCATATTTGGCATTTGTATGTGATGTCGTAATTTTACATATGTTATTCTTTAGGTCATTTCCATTAGTAGTACTCCCACCCACCTGTGTATTGACCTTCATGTGCCTTGGCTTTCAATTTATCAATATTGCCATTGCCATTTTTTGCATCTTGCTGTATCTTTTGTGCTATTTTGTGTGCTGATGTTTCGTTATCATCAGAGCTCTCCATTCTCTATACATTTTTGCATGTTTTTTGTTGATATATCTATTTGAAAATAAAATAAATAATATATATATATATATATATATATATATATATGTTATCATAGAGTTATATATTGTCTTACACATACATATATATTTTTTATCCTTACATGTATTTTCCTATAATGTTCTTTTCGTCATGTAGTATCCTATCTCCCCGCTTTTATCTCTTACATTGAAAATAGAGGAGATATTTGAATTTCTGTATGGTTTTCCATTTTAATAAAATTGGTTATTAGTTTTTGTTACTGTATATATTTAAAAAAATAATTATATATATTTAATACTACTATTATATATATAATATTATTTGAAATATAGTATCAAATATATTATTTCATACATGTATTAAAAATATATGTTTATGAAAATTTTTGAAATATACGTATCATATATATTATTTCATACATGTTATTAAAATATGATAAAACAAAAAAAAAAATTAAATTAAAAACTAAAAATAAAAACGCAAAAAAAATTTATAATAAGAACGTTATAAAAAAACCAAAAAATTTTATTCATGTTGATCGCACAATATTTTATAAATTTTTATAAAAAATTTCAAAAAAAAAAATTAAAAGAATACAAGGAATACAAGAATACAGAATACAAAAATATATAAAGAATACAAAATATTAAAGAATACGAGAATATAAAAGAATACGAGAATACCAAAAAAAAAAAATTAAAATACTAAAAAAAAAAATTTTTATATATTATTAATATTCGAAACATAAATATATATTTCTTGAAAAAATAAATATTATAAATATATATCATATATATATATTTAAAAATATTTATGTATAAAAATACAAAAGTGCCAATACATGAAAAAAATATTTATATACATATCGAAAAATACATATATAATATATCTCGGTGACGTACGTATCCGAAAACCCAAAATATATCTCGTATATGTTGTAGATATTTTTTTATATAATGAATTAAAATAATATTAATAAAAAATGCTAACAATTATTAATTATTTATATTTATTATAAAAAATACGAAATATTATAAGAAATTAAAAAAAAAAAAGAAATTAATATATATTTTTTTAACCACTTTATAAACTATTTATGATTTTATCATAGATTAATTCTATTATACCATGTTCTAAAAAAAATAAATGTTAAATATATATGTATATATATATATGTTTTATCATAATATTTATTAATTATATTATAATTATATTGTATTATAATTAAATTATAATTATATTGTGTTGTATTTTAATTGTATTATAATTATATTATAATTGTATTTAATTATATTGTATTATAATTGTATAAATTATAATTATAATATGTATATATATATATGTATATATTATATATATATATATATATATATATATATATTATATGAAAAAAAAAGTATGGTTTTTATCCAAAAGATATTTTATATGTATGAATTTTAGAATATTTGGAGAAAAAAAAAAAATACATTATTATTTTAATTTTAATAGATATATAACTGTATATTTATATAAAATTTGTATGATTTCATTTAGGATATGTTATGATATGTAACGAAAGTATTGTTCGGAACAATTAATGGTAGGAACAACTAAAAATTTATATGAAAATATTACTAAAAATTAAAAACCATATATTACAGATCACAAAAAAAAAAAACCGAACCAAACAGAATATTTTCATTAATACAAAAGAATAATATGAAATATACGATATAAAACAGTATCAAATAACATGAAATACATCACTCCAAATATTACCATATGAACAATGATATGAAATGGAAAAGAAATGGTTCCAAGGGTCCTGAAACATCTTTTTTTAAAATATATATATTTGTTGGTTCAGGGTAGATATAATTGTAGGAACGAAAAT